>PVHP010001516.1:0-105378 GCA_004024765.1 Zapus hudsonius | reverse complement strand
GTAGGGGGATATCTCAGTTGGTAAAGCGCTTGCCTTACTAATGTGGAAGACCTGAGTCTGATCTTTAGTACGTGTGTAAAAATGCTGGGTGGTGGTATGTCCAAGCCCTTGGGAGGCCAAGACAGGAGGATCTTGGGGCCTCTCTGGCCAGCTAGTTTAGCTTTAGTTTAGTTTAATTTTAGTTTAATTAGTTCCATGCCTGTGAGAGACCCTGTCTCAAAAAAACAGGTGGATGATATTCCTGAGGAATGATACCAAGATGGTTCTCTGGCCTACACACACGTGTGCAAGTGCAGCCTTGTACATGGGTGCAACCCCCCCATCCATGCACATGTGTATAACACACAGGCAAAAAAAAGCAACTTTTGTTTCTCCATCACGTGCACTGTTGTTTTCTCATCACCTCCTGCTTGTGTGATTCATGGAGGGCTCTCATAGGTCCCCTGCCCAGGTATGCGTTGGGTTGTGTGTAGTGTATATTGTTGGCAGGTGTTGAAATCATAAATGCTGTTTTTTTTTTTTTGTTGTGGTTTTTTCGAGGTAGGGTCTCACTCTAGCCCAGACCTGGAATTCACTATGTAGTCTCAGGGTGGCCTTGAACTCAAGGCAGTCCTCCTACCTCTGCCTCCCGAGTGCTGGGATTAAAGGTGTGCACCACCTATAAATGCAGTATCTTAACACATCTTGTGTTATCAACAAACCATTGCGTTTTCTCAACTCTTTCCCTCAAGAAAATGAAACTCTTGCTTTTCTCTTAAAATCTATATTTTCACTTGTCCTCAAATATTGGAATATTGGAAAGCCTCAGGAATCCGTTCTTCTTGTTTGACATTTCATTTTATTAATGACAAATTAAATGTGTCTATCTTTCAGACTCACCAAGAGATTAAAGAGCGAGTCCCTGAAATCTGACTTCACAATAGATTTAAAGCACGAGGTATGCCATTGGCTTATTTGACTGTAAGTCTTCATGTCTTTTTTAAAAAAATATTTTATTTATTCATTTTCAAGCAGAGAGATACAGAGAGAGAGAGAGAGAGAGAGAGAGAGAGAGAGAGAGAGAGAGAGAGAACAAGAACACCAGGGCCACCACCTTGTGGGCCTGGCATATGTGAGTACTGGGGAATTGAACCTAGGTCCTTAGGCACTGGAGGCAAGTGCCTTAACCACTGGGCCATCTCTCCAGCCCCATCTTCATGTCTTTTTAAGGATGAGGGTCATGGTAAACACTTGCCCAACAGTGCACATGCACATGTACACACACACAGAGTTACATATTTTGATATAAAAGATGTTCTTTGTATTTTGTACTCCCTAATAGTGCCTTTCCCATAGCCATCCTCTCCCCACTGAAATAATTTCACAGCATTCTAGAACCTTCTATTTTAAGCCCAGTGTAGTTATATAGGTAGAGAAGAAGCAATAGAAAAGATTGACTTGTAGGATTTGTAATTGTTTTTAAGGTAGGTGGATGGGTCCAGAGGCGAACTTCTGAAATCATGCTGCGAGCTCATTAAATGTGCACCTGGTCTTACTTGGTGCTACGGTGTTTGCATGCAGCAGACTTCATGTTTGTGCTTATGTCCTCTCCTCCACTCGCTTGCTGAAAGCTAAGCCCTCATGCAGAGGTATTTAGTGCCCTTATAGAAGAGACCCAGACAGCTTCTCCCCTGTGAGGACAGAGCAAGCTGTCAACTAGGAGCTACCAAGATGGTTTTTCTGGATTGTCACCTGGCCAGGATTTAGAATCACCACGGAAACAAATCTCTAGCTGGGTGGGAGTTTTTTGATTAGGTGAATTGACACACCCTGAATGTGGGTGGGGCTGTTCTGTGGGCTGGGATCCTGGACTGAACATCCTGGATTTCCCAGCTGGTTGCAATGTGGCACTGCTTCATGTTCCTGCTGGCATGCCACACTTTCTCCTCCACGATGGACTGGAAGCCAAAACAAACCCTCCTTTCCTTATTTGGTGGAAGAGAGCCTAAACCATAGGGGTTCCCTGCTCCAAGACAACCACCTAAGGAAGGGTTTCACCAAGGTCAGCCCAGAAAGCACAGAGAGGCGGATGTGGTCCAAGGTTGCTAGGCGACATCGCAAGCTGGCAGCATCCTCCATGTGATGTGGGTTTGGAGGCATGACTGGTACAGGATGGAGGGTTGCTCCACAGTTCTAGAAAGCCATGGAGGCAATGCCAAGCAGGGTTGAATTCCCTGCAAGGAGGCTCTGAGAAGTCACTGCATGAAGCTGTGATGATGGAGATGCCAGGACCCCGGGTTATCTGCCAAGGAAAGCTGCAACCCAAGAAAGAGACTACATGTA
The DNA here is from genome assembly GCA_004024765.1 of Zapus hudsonius. Lineage (NCBI taxonomy): Eukaryota > Metazoa > Chordata > Mammalia > Rodentia > Dipodidae > Zapus > Zapus hudsonius. The sequence continues at coordinate 103,056 of PVHP010001516.1, read as the reverse complement.
CCACAACCAGCCATTGAGTGGAGGGGCAGCACTAGCCACGCCCCTAGGAGCCTGGATGAGTCTCAGGTGCTGGACATGCAGTTGTAAGAGTGGGTGCTTGCCCTGCTGGGTTTCAGTCTTCCTGGGCTCTGATCTTTCCTAGAAATGCTCCCCCCCATTCTTCCATTTTGGATTGGGAATGTGTGCTCTGTGCCATTGGGTGTTGGAAGTATGTGACTTGTCTTTTGATGTTTTAATCTCAGAAGAGATTACACTTTATTTTTAATTTGCTCAGATTTTATTACTGATCTGTTTTTTCCTTGGGGGGAAGTTGGGGTGTGCATGTGTGGCTGTCTGTGCCCAATGCACACACGTACAAAGACCAGAAGAGAACCTGGGACATCCTTCTCGCTTGCTTTTCTGCCTGAGTTGCCAGGCTGACCAGTCTCTAATCTCTGCTCTGCTCAGCACTGGGATTACAGGTGTGCACAACCATGCCTGACTTTTGACATGGGTCAATTTAACATATATTTTAAATGTCTTTAAAGACATCTTATAAACATTCATAGATGTTTTCAGCAAGTCACCTGTCCAGAATATGTAATTACTAGATTTTAGGAAGCCAGAGTTGTGACACTGTTTCATTAACATGTTTCTGCCATGTTTTAGAGTGTGTCATTTCTAAAGGCACTTATTGTCACCTTCGAAGTTTTTGGAGGTCAGAATATTGATTTGTGGCTTATTGCTCATGAAAGATCAGACTGGTCTATGTGGTATGACCGTGTGCAGTGAAAACCCCATTAGCAAGTGGGCACGGCCTGACCCAGCACTCAGGAAGTGTGCTCTGCTGCCTCTGGGTGTCTTGTTCCTTCTTGTCTTTGTGGTTTTGACTCAGCTCCATCCTCACTGGTCATCTCCTGTCTTGAGACAGATTGCCCTCTACATCTGGGACAAAGGTGGAGGACCTCCCCTGACCCCTGTGCCCGAGCTCTGTACTGAAGGCGTGGACTCACACTGTGCCACCACATTCACCTCCTTTCTACCGCTTTGCGTAAGTAGAGGAGGAAAACCTCCTTCCCCAGCAATGCTCTGTATGACATTATCCTGACATTTTATATATTAAAAAAAAATCAGCCTTTGCTCCAGGCCAGGCCACAATCATATGTCATGTGCTCAGTAAAAACAACCTCATAGGTAAGTACGGTTAGCTCCCCTGACTTCTCCAGGTGATGAGAATGGCAGGGAAAAGTTAGTGGTTCTAGACCCAAGTATGCATGCTCACTACTCAGAAGCCAGTATTAGGAGCCTAAGAAAGAAGTCCTGTTTAGTCAGGGACTCCATATTGGAAAATGGGATCTGCTGTCCTTCAGAGAAACTGCCTTAGGACACTGAACTACATGAAAGGGCTTTGGTGAGAAAGGAGGTGCGGTGGGGCGATGGGCAGGAAGGCTGGGTACTGAGGGGGTCTCTTTCTTCCTCCTTCCCTCCCTCTTCCCTCACTCTCTAGTGGGATCATCACAACTGTGACTGATTTCCAAGGCTCGTTCCAAGCATATTACTTTTCTCTTAAGTTGAACATCACAGTAACTCGTGCTTACGGTAAAGAGTGAGGAGGTTCATTACACATTCTGATGTCATCTGAATGTCAGTCAATAGGTGTTTTGGACACCTAGTGAAAGATGGCTTAGGAGCTTACAATCATTTAGGGGTGACTTTTCTCTGGAATTTAGAACGCAAAGGGAAGGAAGCAAAAGTACCACTTCCAAGGTCAACTCCGAAAGCAGCAATCACCTTCCCAGTAGGTGCTTGCCTAAGCTACATGACCCATAGCAAGAGCGGTGAGGGTTGTGCCCAGAGCTCTTTCTGTCTGTGTGCTCAGGGTCATGTCCTTTGTGGACGACACAACATGAAACAGACAAGTGATTTCAGACATTTCCTAGGACACCTCAGGGATTCCTCACAAACCGGTCTCTACTACCTCACCTGAGACTCCCTAGACTTTTCAAAGGCAGTTTACAGGCTCCGGAAATCCTACCTGCAGTCTACTCCCTGTCATGAGCCTGAGACCCTTACTAGGTTGTTAATAGTTTCTTTTTCTCATTTTATAAAATAAAACATTCAGAAGCCTCCTAAAATGTGTATTGCTATCAAGTCTGTTATAGAGAAAGCTATACCATCTTCCAAGATATACACACGTATACGCACCTTAGTGTGACAAGGGAGGAAACCTAGACTGTCTGCGAATCCAGAGGGGCAGCCAGTCTTTCTAGGTGTAATGTGTGTTCGTGCTGTGGCACTTCTCCTAGCTCCTGAGTGACATGAAGAGCTGGGGTTAAGTGTATCATTGTGAGCTAACCCCAAGCCCCAAATGGTGGTGTATTCAGGACTCAATGTCACTCCAGGTCTAAGACAGGTAGGACGAGGGTCAGAACACCCATGAAGCGGTCAAAGGCCTTGAGTGTGCATTTTCAACAAATTCCTCTCTGCTCCCATTTCACCTGTGTGGTCTTTGTCTTTCCCAGGATTTGCAAAAATCCCACCAGTGCTACAGGATAGACCATTCCTGGGCTAGATTTATTGGGTCGCCAATATATAATAATAATAATGTTCAATATCAAAGTATGGCCAGACCCAAAAAAGTGAATGTCTCTTATTTTTATAGTAAATCATACCCCTACTCATCTCTGTCAAAATCTTGAGCAGTGGGGAAAGGGAAAGGAAAGATAGAATTATTTCTTGGTTACCTACTACAACAACAGCCTTATGGTGACTATTGTTCCCATTTTCTGAGTGACCCAATGGAAATTCAGAGAGCCTCATGGTCTGTAACTGCTGAGTTGGGATTCAGGCCCATGGTTGGGCTGGGAGACAGTTCTCATGCTAACTAACCCCTGGGACTACATTGTCAGCTGAGCTATATAGTTCTTTCCCTACCTGTGCCCTGAAACTATGCTCTGAAAATAGGTTTGATATTTCTAACACTGGTTCATTTGAAATCTGGACTTTAGGTCTAATGTGGGCATGAAGATAAAGTAATGCTGGACCCATGAATGTGTGTGGTTTTCTTTTCTTCCTCTTTTTTAGGGCAAACCAGTGAAGAAGGAGGATATTTTTGTTGCAGTAAAAACATGCAAGAAATTTCACGGTGATAGAAGTACGTTTGGGGATATTAATTTTTATTGAACCTTTAAAATCCAAGCTGCCTTTGAAACAATGTACAAACCAGGTATACATCCATGACAAGGGCTAATGTTAGTTAAGTGGAGCGTATTCCTCATTGGACCACGTCAATCCCCAAGATCAATTAGGAAAGGCAGTTTTGTATTGAAACATGATGGTGAAAGCCCTTCTAAATACTGTTAATGCGGCATTTTAAACTGGAGATAGAAAAGCTCAGCTGTGGCAGTCTTGGAGATAATATGAACGTAATAGTTCTTTCCATAAAATAAGGTCCCATTGTGTCCAGGCTCAACAGGGATTGCAAGGTAAGAGCATGCCAAGAAAGAAACATTTTGAAGGCTGTTTCTTTTTGTACTTATTTCAAATATACACATTGGTCCTTTTTTTTAATAATTAAAAATTTTAATAACCACTGGAAAAAATAGAAAAAATGAAACTATTTTAACATATCTTATATAAATTTATATATCCCAAATGTTATTTTAACATAATCACATGTTGTAAAATTATTAATAGAATAATTTGCATTTTTCTTCTGACTCTTTTGTCAAACAAATCATCAGTCACACAGGGCTGCTGGCTCCTTCCCTGACCCTACAGATGTAGCCCTTCACTTCCCTCACCCGTATCTTTTTAATGAAGATTTGCCTATGTTCTATCAGAGAAGGAAAAGGGAACAGTGGTGTTTCTTAAGGGAACCCTGTTAGGCAGATGGATTGGTGTTTTGATTCATTTTCGGTGTCGTTACAGAATTCTGCTAGTTATGGAGATAATGTTAAAAGAAAAAGCTCGTCCCAAATATAAATAGACATAATTCTGTTTTTACACCTCCCTTCAAGCAGCACTTTAATGATATTGAAAATTAGGCATGCTTTTACATCGTCTAATTATAGCATATATTTTAATTTTTTCCTTGAAAAGACTGTCAGTTTTACCAAGAGTGTGATATTTATGTAGGAGAGATCTCTCTTACCAGCTGTCATTTTCATGGGATGGGAGCGTGAGGGAAAGTTCATTTATGTATTTTATATGATAACATGATCCATATAGCTCATATATTAAGGGGAAGATATTTTCAAACAAAAGAACATTATAATTTGGATTTATGGTATTACCTAAGACAACATAAACTGAAATCTACTTGTAATTATCAATCTCTTAAAAGTACATTATCTGTCAAACTTCATATGTGCCTGAAATCATCATATAAAATTCCAAGTCTTATTAAATCTGATTAAGTAGATGGATATGAGCATTCATTCTATAAGGAGTACTGAAAGACTGTTAAGAATTAAAATTTGGGCCTTCAAATAGTAATTTTCATAAAATTAATATATGGAAGGACTTTATGGGGTGATTTTGAAAAATTATCTTTAGAAAAGAGTGAAAGGGAAATGAAATAGACTATTTTTTAAATTTTGTTTTACTGGAAGAAATATTCAAATTGATTTAGTTGATCATGGAGATGCCTTCAGAATCATGACTGATTTTTAAAATAATGACGTGAAGAGTAGCGAGTGGTGGTGGTAATTTTTGCTGTAAAGAAAATCTTTTTCTTTTTTTAAAGACTTTTAAATATTTATTTATTTATTTATTTATTTATTTATCTGAGAGAGTATGTGTGTGAGAGAAAGAGGCAGACAAAGAGAGAGAAATTGGCACAACAGGGCCTTCAGCCACTGCAAACGAATTCCAGACACATATGCCACCTTGTGCATCTAGCGTTACATGGGCACTGGGGAATCGAACTTGGGTCCTTCTGCTTTGCAGGCAAATGCCTTAACCACTAAGCCATCTCTCCAGCCCTAAAACACATCTTTCTGGTGATAATGAAGCAGTGAAAGCAGGGTCTTTCCTGTGTTTATTTTCCTCCATATTCTACAAAATGAAAATTTGTTAATTTTATTAATTTTGAATAATTTGGTTTTTTGGCACTCTTTAAAATTGAGATGATTTTTCAGATATCTATGAATTTGAATTGCTTTTAGACTTGACTTTGGAGTCAAAGGGCTTTACAAATTACAAAATTTTAAGTGTACAATCAGGAGCCTCAAAATAACCACCCCCCGCCACCCACCACCCAGTGCCCAATGCACTGCTTAGCTGTCATTGGTTTGGTTCTCATCACTGACACGTGAGCACCCCCCCCACCAGGTATCATGAAGCTTCCAGTGTGGACTTCTGCAGACAGACATCTTCAAATTTACAATAAGCTGCTTTGCAAAGGTAGCCTAGGGCGGCTCGTGTTTTAGGGATGTTGGTTGGTTTACTTGCTGGGTGGAGGCAAAGATGGAATGACCTCTGGGCTCTGCCCCTCCTCTCTCTAGTGGCTACTCATCAAGTTGGTTTGAAGATTGATCCAGCCATCCTCTCTGGGACAAAGACAAAACTATCATAATGACTTCTGTTAATCATTTTTTATGTGTTTTTTTTCTAACTATTCTATCCTCTACTTTTAAGACAACACTTCCTTGGGATGTGATAATTATTGTTCTATACTTGATATTGCTGAGCAAGCCAGCCCACGTGCTGTGGGGGGCCAGGATTGGGGTTTCCTGACTCCAGGCTCCCTAGGTTCTTTCTGCTAGAGCAGGGCCGCATTGCCATCTCCCTGCATGTGTTACAAACCCTGCTCGATTCCTTCTTTGGTATTTGTGTTGATGTCCTGCTATATTCAGGGTCAGTGTGGGGTTGGCTAGAAGCTGTGCAAGTAGACTTTCCATTGCAGAGGACAGCAAGACATTGGACACCATGTCACCTCCCACACACGTGGGCTGGCCTTCCCACTGCCACCCCTGCCCAAGCACACTACTCCTACGGTCTAGCAGAATTCATGGGTGGAGCTTTTTTTCTTCCTTTTTCCTATTTTCTATGCAATTCAGGGTAGAAATACTTGAAGGACAAAGGCCAGATAGAACCTTATAAGACACTATATTTATTCTTGAAATAAACGATCTCTGGTATTACCTGTGGACACACACTCCAGCATCATTAATGTCCATCACCTTGCTGGAAGAGAATGAGGTTGTACTCTCAAGATGAATTGATAAGAAGAGAAAGTTTCAGTATTTTAACTGTTACACTTTTCTTTTTTATTCTTAACCATGAAGCATCTATGCAACCTGAAATTGCCTGGATTAGGGTGGACGTGCAGGAGAGCATTGTCAGAACACAGTGGAGATTTGTTTGTTTATTATTTATTTTTTAATATTTTATTCATTTTCAAGCAGAGAGATACACACAGAGAGAGAGAGAGAGAGAGAGAGAGAGAGAGAGAGAGAGAGAGAGAGAGAGAGAGAGCGCGCGCACCAGGGCCACCACCTTGTGGGTCTGGCTTATGTGGGTCCTGGGGAATTGAACCTGGGGCCTTAGGCACCGGAGGCAAGTGTCTTAACCGCTGAGCCATCTCTCCAGCCCTTATTTAATTTATTTTTGTCTCCAAGAAGTTAGTAATATGTATTGACACCATTGCAGCCTGTGAGCAGGGAAGAGCTTGCTGAGTGCTGAGATAAGGCTTGATTTCTTGGGAAGCCTGGGTTTTCCCTTTGTGGTGTGAGCTGTCAGAAACCCTCCAGCATTTTCTTCGCCTCACTCTGTGGTGGCATTCACAGGTCACTCGGCCAGTTTTGCTCATCAGGTGATGGGTCTCGGGAGAGCTGCTCTTCTCCTGTGGTCTTCCTCTAATTAAAGAGGTGGTTAGTTCTTCCTCATAGCTTCCCTGAGCTCTTAAAAATATAAAAGATCAATCCCATCTGCTATCTTTGCTGCTTTGATCTTGTTTAGAAGAGGTGGATCTGAGCAACTTTGGTAAAGTGAGATCCTTGCTGTCCTGTTCCTGTGAGGACACAGCGTGCTTACTGAAAATGCAGCCAGATGGAAGGCCATGCTCATCAGAGCAGGTGCTTAGTTATGAACCCTGGAGGGTCTCCCATGGGTGCTGCCTGCTCAGCTCTGTCCCTGGCCTTGGAGTACCTGAAGAGGCTTCAGATGTTGTCAGCCAGAAGGGATGCTTTCCCGACATTGGGAATTCACATTCTCCTGGCAAGAGAGGCACAGTCGGGTTTCCTTTCTTGGTAACTGGTTCTCACATGGAGAAAAGGGTCCATGTGGCCAATTTCTCCAAATCTGAACATCCCTCTACTCTCGACATTCACATCCGATTGGTTGAACATTCCTGAACGGTCCACGTGTCGAGTCCATTTTTATTTGTAACATAGTCACCTTTACAAGTAAATTCATCAGTAGAGAATGTGGTAATCTTACCTTACAGTGAGATGCATTTCCTTAGTCCAGAAAGCACAGGGGAGGAGGGAGCCAACTGTGCATTGGGGGCTTTCTTACCCCCAAATCTTGACTTTGCTCCAATTTCGTTATTCGATGGCAAACTTTTTTTTTTTGTTTGTTTTTCGAGGTAGGGTCTCACTCTAGTCCAGGCTGACCTGGAATTCACTCTGTAGTCTCAGGGTGGCCTTGAACTCACGGCGATCCTCCTACCTCTGCCTCCCGAGTACTGGGATTAAAGGTGTGTACCACCACGCCCGGCAAATGGCAAACTTTCTTGAAAGGAGGCATTCGCTATTATTTTACCACACAGTAGAAAGCATGTGTCTCTCATTGAATACGAGGTAATATATCATGCAGTTCTCTTGAAGTATTTTCTCAAAGTTTGATATCTTTTAACAATGCAATAGTTCAGTACAACATAAACATTTTAAAAAATTCTCTTTATTTGCAAGCAGAGGGAGAGGAGAGAAGAGACAGAATGGGCACGCCAGAGCTGCAGCCATTGCAGAGGAACTCCACTTTGCATCTGGCTTTACCTGGGACTGGGGATTCGAACTCAGGTTGTTAGGCTTTGCAGGCAGCCTTGTCTCCAGCCCCAGCATTATTGTAAATAATAGAACGAGTTCATTTTAGAATTCAAACGGTGTTAATAAAAAATTGACCAGCACTTTAAAAGTTTAACTTAGCATCAATCATGGTTGACAATAAAACTTTAATCTGCTGTTATAAAAGGCAGCACTTGCTTTAAATTATTTATAGCTGAGAGATACAATAAAAACTTTAGAGTTATATTGATGGGGAAAGTTAACAACTATTCAGTGCTTTAAATGTTGTAATAATTAAAATGTGTCAGTCTTACCAACAAATGAATTGAGGTTATGAATAGTTTCCAGAAATACCCCTAGGCCTCGTAGTGATATGTAACAAAATTCATTTCTTTTTTTAAATTTTATTTATTCATTTTCAAGCAGAGAGACAGAAAGAGAGGAGAGAGAGAGAGAGAGAGAGCGAGCACCAGGGACACCACCTTGTGGGTCGGGCTTATGTAGGTCCTGGGGAATTGAACACGGGGCCTTAGGCACTGGAGGCAAGTGCCTTAACTGCTGAGCCATCTCTGTAGCCCCAAAATTTAGTTCTTGATCAACTCTTTGAGTATCTATATATTCCTGGCACTGTGCCAGGTATCAGGGAATGAATCAGACATGCAGCACCTTTTACTTTCAGTATAATTTCTGTTTTGAACTAAACTGAAACATAGTGGAGTGCTAACTCACAATTTTATTTTAATTCCATTTGAATCAGCAAGTTGAGAAGTGCCCATGAAGGCTAAGGAAAGGGAGGGTAGAGTTGGCGGAGCGGGAGCCTCGCTGGTCTGGGCACGTGCTCGGCCTTCCTCAAAGCTCCTGTCAGCATTGTGCAATGGCCTTTTCACCCAAGGGTGTGCAGCTGTGGTGCTGGGAGCCCTGGGAAACCCATGCTAGGGTCAGCCATCTTGCATGGTATGTAAAGCAAGCTAACTGCCTCTGCAGCATCAGAGTGAAAATTTTGTATTTTTTTTTAAGTAGAACAGAATGAATGTTTTTTTCCAAAATACATTTGCAAGCTGAGAATGAGAATGAGCCCACCACGGTCTCTGACCATTGTGATGACCACCAGATGCATGCACCACTTTGTGCATCTGGTTTTACATGAGTACTGGGGAATCAAACCTAGGTTATCAGGCTTTGCAAGCAAATGCCTTTAACTGCTGAGCCATCTCTCCAGTCCCTAGCATGAAGTTTCGATAAAAAAATATTCTTTTCCTTTTTTTTGTGTTCTGGCACCTTCACTAGTAGTTTCATACGTGCTAGACCATTCTGACGTGGAGTGGTGTATTGTTATGTGGCTACAGGTATCACAGGTGTGAGCAATGCTGAGAGGGATATTGGCAATGCTTCAAGAAGGTGTCCAGTGACAGCACTGGTCTTTCCCAAGGTCGATAGCAAACTCCAGGACACTTGAAGGAACATTGCTTCTCTTTGGGGGGGGTTATGCTGTCATTCTGAACTTTCAGGCTTCCGTAGTTAGTTACTGTGCCCTTGACCACCCCCTCCCTGTCATATTTTCAGTACCCATTGTAAAGCAGACCTGGGCGGGACAGGCAAGCCACATCGAATACTACAGTGACTTTGCAGAAGGTTCCATCCCTACGGTGGATTTGGGAATTCCCAATACAGACAGAGGTGAGTCCTAAATTCATAACTATTCCTCTGATCAAAAATCCCCATCTTTTAATACGGAAATTTAGGATGACATGAAATTTAAGTAGTATAATTTTGGCCTTGGGTCAGGTTTTCTTTTTTACCTCCGTCTTCCTCTACTGAACAGAGAGCCAGCCCCGTGGTGCCAACAAAAGGCTGCAGAATGGGCTCTCGGCAGAGACAGCTTTCATAACTTCACAGTTTAGCGTGCTTGTGATGGATTTTGTGAGGTTAAGTCCTCTTCTTTCCACACGAAGCTCCCGCCCCCACCCCAAGTCTCAGGGTGTAGTTTGTACTTTGAGTCCATTCTGAGAAGCAGCTGACCCCATTCCACACACGGGCTAGGTGCCGAGAAAGCACCTGTGTTAATGTTTGATTAGGAACACCTGCTTTTCTTTTCAGGTGGAGATTTTTCTAATCAAAACCTGCTGTTTTGGATTGGTTGGTTTTGATCGTGAGACAAGGTCTCATATAACCCAGACTGGCCTGAAAGTCACAAGGTAGCCAAGGCTGTCCTAAAAATCCTGAGCCTCCTGCCTTCTCTTCCCAAACAGGATCACAGATGGACAGCACCACATCTGATCCTTGAAGGTTTCAAGGAACAAAATGGAAGTAGATACTTAGCATCTCATTATTAGATGTTCTTTGTTTATCTTAGTGTTCATCCAGAGTTCCTGCTACGTTAGTATTATTTTTAGTTTTGGTTTTTATGTACCTTTTTACCACCAGAAATACACAGAGCAAGGGGATTGTCTTGTTCTAGAGAGTAACATTGACAATGTTAGGGTCACTTATAATTCCCTGAGGAATGAGAATGCAGGTTACAGTCATGGTTCTAACCATGGCCAATGTATTACTGAGCTCATGTTTTTTTGTTTTTTCCTATTTGTTTTGGGAAAACTATCTTAAGTTGAATTTTCTTTTTTGATAACCTTAGCTTTCAGACGTTCAGTTCAGGTTAGGGTTTAATAATCATTGACCTATCCAGACATTCCTTACTTGATTTTCCATTTATTTATGGTCTAATCTTGTTATTGCCCATATTGGTACCAGAAGCAGTTTGAGATTATGAAATAAATAATGATATTTATTCAGTACATTTCAGATATATATTCCCTAATGTTTGAAAAATGTAAAAGAACTGAATCGAGTATTTTTTTAAAAAGGACAAAGGTGAAATCACATATTGTAATAATGACTAGTTCATAGAAGTTAATATGAATCTGTATTCTTCTGCATCACCAAACACTTGAAATGGGAGGTATATTCCCATTTAGAAACATGATCATTTTCTCCAGTGTCTTACTCTTGTCTTCACCCTGGTGCTTAGCAATAGAATATCACAATGTATTTGTGGGTGTCTGAAGTACTGCAGCTGTCTTATTTGGCACTGTCATTAATTCAGATCTTTTCTGGCATGTTAAGCACTCAGTAGTATTTACTAAGGAAAGGGATAACCTTCCACTTCTCTCCAGGCTTGCTCAGGATTGTAACGGTTCCTTCAGGATAAACATATCTAAGAGAAGGGGTCGGCCCCCTGCGGTTACTGGGAGAATTAATAACTTTCTCATTTGTCTGGACTCAAAGTTTACATTCTGTCTCTACATCACAGTGTTTGTTTGACTTTGTCTCCTTCCCCTATTCCCTCGCTCACGCTCATGTGTGAAAGTCATACCTGAGACTTCAGTCTGTAAGGTTCCTTCTGGTTCACTAAGTCTGAAAAATAGGGAAAGGGAATTTCTAGAAAATTTGCAAGTCGTTATGGTGTATGTCAACATCCAAGCTCTTATCCTACTTTAAAACTAAGCACTTTAAAATTCTATATATCTCAGAGCAAATACTACATTCACAGTTTTCTTTTTGCCTTTTCTAGGTCATTGTGGAAAAACTTTCGCCATTTTGGAAAGGTTTTTGAATCATAGTCAAGACAAGATAGTGTGGTTGGTTATTGTGGATGACGATACATTAATAAGGTAAGGAGTCCTTCCTGCCCCAAGGGACCCTCAGTGGTTATGTGTTCATATTCCAAATCTAGGATAGGTACATCTGCTTCCAGCCGAGATGATGTCCTCTTTGGACATCCAGAGTAAAAACAACAGCAAAACCCAAGTCCATCTGAAAAGATGGGCAGATCTGTCCATACTCCCTTGGGAGCAGCCTGGTGGAGATGGCTTACATCAGTATGGCCTCCTTCCTGGCACCCTCCTTACCCAAAGGAGGCATCTGTGTCTGGCAAGGCAGGTTCCTACTTTGTACCTCTTTTCTGTTTCTAGTAGTGAACAGTGTTTGTGGCTTTTGGTCTTTTTAATCCACTTTTTTTCCTATAAGTCATTTGAATTTCGCCTCTGAATGATTCCAGTGTGCTGTGCAATGTACACAGTGGGATCAAGGAGACACAGTGCACACTAGGAAGTCACACTGGACTGAACGAGTGTTTCTCATGTTCCCTTTGGGCGTCAGCATCCCTAGGCTCCAACACCTGCTCAGCTGCTACGACGCTGGGGACCCGGTGTTCCTGGGAGAGCGCTACGGCTACGGCCTGGGCACTGGTGGCTACAGCTACGTCACAGGAGGAGGAGGGTAAGAGCCGGTCATCCCTTGTCTCTGTATCCATGAAGGAGAGGGTCTCGCCACCCCCATGGGGGCTCACATTCTTCACATGATGCAGTTGTTTCCCATGGAACCTGTGTGCATCCCTCGTGCATGCTTTAAATCTCTTCTACGACTCCTTACACTGTAAATGCTATGGCTTTTGTTTTCTTTGAGGGGGTTTCACTGTGTAGTCCAGGCTGGATTAGAACTCATGATCTTCCTGCTTCTACCTCCTAAAAGGTAGGATTATAGATATGTACCACCATGTCCAGCTGGAAACAGCTTTTATATTATATTGTTTTTAAAGAATAATGAAAAGAAAAACTTTTTAAAAAATATTTTTATTTATTTGCAAGCGGAGAGAGAGAGAGGAGAGAGAGAGAGAAAAGAGAAAGAGGTAGGGATAATGGACACACCAGAGCTGAAAATGCTTGCACCACATTGTGATATGACTTTACATGGTGTCATGGTTTGATCCAGGTGTCCCCCACAAACAAATGAATGTGTTCTGATAGATCAGCCTTCAGCTGATGGCAGTTTGGGTTTTACAACCTCGATGAAGCTGTGTTGTTGGGGGCGGGCTTATGGGGTTGTAAGCCAGCTTCCCCTTGCCAGTATTTGGCACACCTTCCTGCCGCTGTTTGCAGTGCTGTGGCAGAGGTGATGTCCAGCCCTCTGCTCATACCATCGTTTTCCCTGCCAGAATGGAGTCTCCCCTCGAGTCCTTAAGCCAAATAAACCCATTCCTCCACAAGCCGCTTTTGTTTGGGTTCTTTCTGCTCAGCAACTAGAAAGGTGACCACAACATGTGGGTACCGGGGAATTGAACCCACAGCGTTAGGTTTTGCAGGCAAGCACCTTAACCACTGAGTCATCTCTCCAGCCCTGAGGAAACATTCTTGGTTGGGTCCGTGGTTGCAGAACACACAAATAGAGTTAGAGTGGCAGAGGTGGGGTCTGTGTGGCTGGGATCTGAACTCTTTCAGTGGTAGCTGTTACTGCAGTGGGAAATTAAACATTGTGTTTGAAAAACATGAAAATGACCAACAATAAAAATAATTTACCCCTTGGGGACGGGGAGGATGGTGCCATAGGTAAAATGCTTGTGGAGCAAGTGTGAGGACCTGAGTTTGGGTCCCCAGCACCCATGTTTGGGTGTGGTAGTGCTTTTGTAACCCCAGCACCGAGGAGCAGATACAGGGAACCCCTGGGGCTTATTCGCCTATAAGTCTGGCTGAATCATTGAACTCAGGGTCCAGTGAGAGACCCTGTCTGGAAGGATATAAGATGGAGAGATCGCTCAAGACCCTTGACATTGACCTCCGCACAGACGTGTGCCTGCACACCAGAATGCTCACACACCACACTCATGCATTTATAAATAAAGAGAATTCATCCCTTGAAGAGAGATTATAAAGCATTTGTCAAAGTACTTGGTAGGAATATCTTTGTAATAATGGTTTTCTCTAGGCAGACACATAGTTGTGATTGTTTCAGTGAAAAAATAAAATGCCTACAGATTTTACTTTCAGAAAATAAGCCATTAATTAGACTTAAATTATCTGGTGCTTAGTCACGTTGGGGAAATTATAGTATACAAGTTTAGAGTTAAGCAATTAAATAATATTTGTGAAGGATTTATAAGTTTTTAAAGAGCAGATGAAATCAATCTTTTTAAGTGAAACACCTGTCTACTCTCTCATGGGGAAAGATTTTAATTTGATGTTTTACGGTTTAATTAATTAAGTAGTTACTGCTCCCTGTTACTACTATACTCTTACCATTTGTGGTTTTGAGGAGAAGGCTAGCTTGTTATCAACTGTGCTTTAAGTTCATTAAACAGATGTTCATCATTTAACCAAACAGCACTATATCCAGTGATTATAAAGTTATGGAGGGCTAGGGCCTTATAGTTCCATTTTAGAATACCTTCAAGTGGCTTTGCCCCAGTCCATTTTTCTGTCACTATGACAAAATACTTAAGGCTGGGTAGCTTAAAGCAAAAAGAGGTCTATCCAACTTGCAGTTGTGGACGTACAAACACATGGCACAGGTGATGATGAGAGGATGGTATCGTAGCAGGAGCGCCAGCAGGAGGGAGAAATTGTGTGGAGACAGGAAGCAAAAGAGAGATTCAAGAATGTGTGTATACACACGTATGTATGCATGCATGCATGCATGTATGTAGTATGTATATGGTGAGAACTAACCAGGGTCTCTGAAGAATTAATCCCTTCTAAGGGTGGTACCACCAATGACATCATCACCTTCTCCCAGGCGCCACACACTGGGGTCCAAGCTCCCAACACATGGACCTTGTGGGACACACTCAGACCACAGCAGGCTCCTTCTGCAGGGTATCAGGGGTCACCTACAGGTGCTGATTTACTGGTGACTAACTTACACGGTGCCATTAGCCAGAGGAGAAGCAGGTATAGGGAGGATTTTCTCGAGCTCTGTGATCTCTTCATTGGAAACAAGTCCAGGCTAGTCACAGCCTTACAGAGACCAGTTTAGCTTTCAGGGTGAGATATTGGGCTGACTAGGGTTCTGGGCATGGACTTTCCACTGATGAAGGGGCCCTGTTTACTGTGTAGGGGTTTATATAGTTTGTGATGTTCACATTCTTTAAACAAAGAAGTGCCTTTAAAGAAAAAAAAAATTCAGCACCAAAACACTACAAATCTGTTTGGCTTATTGGATTCAGCTCTTGTATGAATGTGGCCCTTGATGTCTGTGAACACTCCCGTCCCCTCACCTGCTCAGCATGGCTGCCCTTCACTTGAGGCCAGCTAGCCTCGGGTGAGCCCACCCTGCAAGCCTCACAGGAGGATGTGCAGAATCCCATCGTTTCCAGTTTCCCTTTCCCAGTGGCAGCGGCTGCACAGCCCTCGCTGATGTGCTTGCACGGCATATTACACAAGCCATCGTCACTAATTGCCTGTTTCCCACTTAAATTATGGATCATTGCAGACGGCACCTGTGTCTGCTTCTCATTCCATCCTCGCTTTGTGGCACTGGGACTGGTTTTGTTCAAGGCACAGTGAACAAGTGAAGAAACCATGCAGGAACACTGGGCATTTGATCTCTATGTAACTGTCACGACCCTGTTACTCAGGTTTTAAAAGCACCTTTCATGAGAGAGTCCTTTCCGTCAATCTTTGTTCAAAGGTCCAGGTATAATACTGGGCGCCTTTTCTAATGACCTGGCTTAGCACCAACATGCTTTGTTTTTTTAATATTTTATTTATGCCACAAAGGAACTCCAGATGCATGCACCACCACCTCTGTGCATCTGGCTTTATGCTGGTACTGGTGAATCAAACCCGGGTCCTTAGGCTTTGCAGGCAAGTGCCTTAACCACTGAGCCATCTCTCCAGCCCTGCAATGTATGTTTTTAAAGTCGCAAGTCAGCATCAGTAGTTTGTCAGACCTGTTCACGGACTGTATGTAACCAGCATCTTAACCAAAAGAGAGAGAGAAAAGGATGAGACATAGAAACCGAGAGAGTGTGTGGCATGCCCTAAGTATTGTTTTATGAAATGATTCTATTTTCTTTACAGACACACATATGCATATCATGTTTGTACTGTGCCTCACAAAACACGTAAATTGTTGCAATGTCATTAAGTTCCTGAAAAGCACTGTTGGGAGCCTTGTCCTGAGGCTCCCTCTGCAAGGCTAAGTCAGCCGTGGGCCTGCTGCTGCTTCGGAGTCACAATGCTTCCTTGAGGCCAGACCAAGCATGGCCCCTTGGACACTGCCAGAGTGTGGGGCTGCCCGTGCCTGATGCCTCTTTCTGCTGTGAAGACCACTGGCCTCAGGCGTGCAAAGACTAGAATGGGCGAGAGTTCCAGCGCAGCCCACCACACGTGGAATCAAATGGAGTCATAGTCCCACTCAAGACAAGTTTATCTGTTCCTTCTTTCCCCACTTTCTTTCATCACCCTAAAATAGCTTCTAGATGTGCGTCACATGTGAGATGATGGCTTCTTGAGGCATATTCTATCTCCTTGCCAGTCATGACATATGCGTAAGATGCGCAGAGCCAGGACTTCTGCACTCATCCACCTGATGAGAATTTTGGTGGATTTGTTATTAATCTCATTGAAAAATCTTCCAAATGTCACTAGATTAAGAACATTGCATGGGACTCGGCTACAGGAGACACACGGACCATCTACTCATCGGTAGACACCTCCCGAAAATGCTTGTGCACCAAATCCTCTCTAGAGCATCAAGTAGAAGCCGACTGGAGTCAACATTTTTACCTTTCTCGGCAGCATGCCCACCTCAGTGGGCACCATGGAACTCCTCTGACCCCTTCCTTCTCTCTCCCAACAGCATGGTCTTCAGCAGGGAGGCCGTCCGCAGGCTGCTGGCCAGCAAGTGTCGCTGCTACAGCAATGACGCCCCCGACGACATGGTCCTGGGCATGTGCTTCAGTGGCCTGGGAATCTCTGTGACACACAGCCCGCTCTTCCATCAGGTGAGAGAATGGTTTCTGTTCCTCCCTCGGGGACAATCCTATTTCTGCCTCCTCTCCTATTTTGGAAATGATCTGAAGAACTGTGTTGGTAGGCTCCAGGGGGATATTCTTAACAAAACGTGTGTCCTCTGTGCGTACCATTCGGATGAAGCAAGAACATGTCAAAAAACCAAATGGAGTTGGGCCAGTCAGACTTTGCATGGAGGCTGGGACCTTACATGGAGCCTCTCCCCATTAGTGTACTGGGAAATATATGTACACTGATATATGTATACATGTATGCCTGTGTGTACGCGCACACGCACACACACATGTGCGCACGTGCACACACACAGACACACACTGTTGTACTGGCCACCAGCTGTATGTAGTTTTATATAGTTTTCGGTTTTTACCCTTGCTTGACCATGGTTTTTTAGTTTTTTTTTTTTTGTTTTGTTTTGTTTTTTTTGCTTTTGGTTTTCTACTGTTAAACTGGGTGGCTAAAAACCATTGAATTTCAGTGTAGCATCTGAACACACTTTCCAGGTTCCAGAAAAGGGGAGATGGGATCCTTCTGATTTTAGTAACATTTCAAGAACTTTGAGTTATACTGTCTGTATAACTACTGCATATACCCCCTTTAATAAGTGAGGTTTTTTTGAAATTTTAATACAAATCCATGAATATTTCGGTGACCTACATTACACTGAAAACATCGTCTCCATGCTTTTTTTGGCGCCTGATGCAAATGCTCACACAGCAATATAGAAAATAGCAACACAACAGAGGCGGCCCGGTCGAAAACAGTGTGAGCAAGGCACATTACCAGCTAAGATAAAATCCCTTTCTGTGACTGGGAAGTGGTAAGGGGGGGAGAAATAGAGCTTTAATACCAGGAACCCCATGGGAAGCCTCCTTCCAGGTACCAGTCGGAAGGCATTTACCCATCAGGCCTTAAGAGGCCTTATCCTTTGAAGCTCATATGTTGTAACTTGGGAAAGCAAAATGCCCCGTGTTCAATACGCTCCTTCCTCTGTCTACCTCATGATGTTTCATTCATGGCAACAGAAAGGTACTTAAAACTATTGCTGTGTAAGAGAAGTAATTTATCAAAGTTAGACATGTCTTGTTTTTTAATAGCTGCCTTGTTTCTCTTAAGTAAATAAAACACATTAGTAAATTAAATGATGAGGAAAGAGAGAAGGAAAATAATCACTAAATGAGATCTGTTGAAGGTAATTTAAAAAAAATTAAGTTGTGCTGTTTCCCACATCTCAAAAGTTGATTTTAATTCCCGTAGTAAAATTTCAACCTTTCTGATGCCATAAAATGTGTCTAAAATCTTTTCTCCCAACTGATGGGGCTACATCTGCCAATTCTTAAGCGATATGGACAGTGTTTGAACACAGACCAAAGCACTGCATTTGCTCATATTGATGGGAATACGGGGCTAGGAGCTAAGATTCCTGATGAGTCTCAGAGAGGTTGTTCGGGAGCATTCTCAATGGTGACAATGCCAGGGCCACATTCCTTCTGCTCTCAGGACACGTTATTGTGAAATCATAGATTTAGAAGGATACTCTAAGAGTGTCTGCTGTATCTACTACATCCCTTCCAAAATTATATTTCACTAATGGGCTAGGCCAGGACACTGTGGGGCTTGTGTGGGCCCTCCACGTGTGTGGGGGGCTGAGGGACACAGGCCATCACACAGTCCTGGAGTGTCTATTATTCACATGGGGACTTGGGGGTTTTCTTTGCTTCTTTTTGAAGTATTTGCATCTCCAGCAGTTTATTTTCACTTGTGAAAGTCATCAAAGATTTGTTTTTCTTGTTTCAACTTCTTTCTTCTGGGACAGTGGTAGAAGTATCTGAGAACTGAATTAAGAATAAGCCTCTCTGGTATTCTTCCCTGCTAATAAATTCTCAGAGAGCCTTCAAGTAAATATCATATACTGCATGAATTCCCTCAAGTAATATACAGAACTTTACAAATTTAATTAACTCTATTCCAGTGTGTGTGTGTGTGTGTGTGTGTGTGTGTGTGTGTGTGTGTGTTTTATTTTTCTCTTCATCTTTTTAAAGTTCCTTTCCGGGCTGAGGTGATGGCTCAGTTGAAAACCACTTTCTGCCTGAGGATGAGTTCGGATCCCATGACCCACTTAAGCTGGCTGCTGTGGTGGGCACATACAATCCCAGTGTTCCTGTGACCAGATGGGAGGTAGGGACAGGGGGCTCTCCTAGAAGCTCATGGGTCAGGTGGCCTGGCAGATACAGCAGCGAACACTGAAGAGACCCTGCCTGAAAACAACGTGGGAGGGGAGGGCATGCCCAAAGTTGCCCTCTGACCTCCAAGTGTGCACCATGGTGCATGTGCCCCTGTACTCAGATGCATTCTCTCTCTCCTTCCCTCCCTCTCTCAGCTTAAAGTACCTTCCTTAGATTTAACTCCCTGAGCACTTAGAATTTCTTTTTGCCTGCGTTATTTTGTGCGTGTCTTGCACATGCGTGAGAATGAGGGTGGTTGAGGCTTTGTTAGTTAGGTGTACTGAGCTGATGGGGCCATGGGAAGGATGCAGGCCAGGAGCTGGGCACCTTTTTCTTGTCCCTGGTTAAACATTTGCAAGTCGTATTGCTTCTGTGAGGAGCTCTCACCCATGTTCCTTATCACAATGCTATTATTGATCTTGCAAAATTGTTTCAGGGATTAAATGAGATAAAATTGAACAAGATATTCATATACCAATTAAGGGATAGGTATTCATATAAAAGGGAGGCAGACGATAATAAAATACTTGCCTAGAGAAGCCTTGTTTCTTACATCTAGTTTCAATATGAAAGCAATCTTAGTGTTGGTAACTCAGGGAGTCACCACATAACACAGATGTCTATATTAATTTATAAACAAAGAACATTAAGATGAATGCTTTGCTTAAAGCAAAAAATCATATCTGGTTTGTTTTCTAACACTATACCTTACAGTTTCAATCATCATTTGTGTGTGTGCGTGTGCATGCGTGTGTGTGCACAATGACCAGAGAGGAAGGTCGGATGTCCTGCTCCATTGCACTCCTGCCTGGTCTTGTTTTGGAACCTGAGTATGCTCTTCCTGTTTCCAGAGCCTGCAGGGCTCTATGGAGCCTCAGGTCTCTCCTGCCCTGGGGGACGGGGGTTACAGGTGTGCATGGTCATGCCAAGCTGTTTTACATGGGATCTGGGGATTTGAACTCAACTCAGGCCCTCATGCTTGGACAGGAAGTGCTGAGTCATGTCTTCAGCCCAATCTCAACATTTTAGGCAATATCTACTTATGTTTCATTTTTTAAGTTGTAGAGAATTTTGAAATGGGGCTGGAGAGATGGCTTGATGGTTCAGGGTGCCTGTTTGCAAAGCCTAATGGCTCAAGTTCAATTCCCCAGTACCCTCGTAAAGCCAGATGCACAAAGTGGCACATGCATCTGGAGTTTGCAGTGGCTGGAGGCCCTGGTGCACCCATTCATTTCATATTCATTCTCTTTTCCTCTGTTCCTCCCTCCTTTAATTTAAAAAAAATTTTGAAATGATAGTGTAAAAACTTTATCTTTCTCATCAGTGTTTTCGTTTCTTTAAATGATATCACCTGGTTATAGTAAAGAAGTGGATAGGCTCAAGACCCTAAGAACGCCTACCCCAACCTCTCCGTTACCCATGTAAGGCAGATTCTTGAGAGGAACCTGGGAAGTAAATTTGCTTTCGTTTTTTTCAGAACTCATACCAACACTAACAAATGATTTGCTAAGGATATTTTTGCATTTATTATCAAGCTTTGCGCCATCTTCTAGAAATGATGGCGCACAGAAGCAAAACAGCAAAGCATGTAAGAAATTAAAGTAATTGGGGCTGGAGAGATGGCTCAGTGGTTAAGGTACTTGCCTATAAAGCTTAATGACCCGAGTTTGATTCCTCAGTACCCATGTAGGGCTAGGCGCATAAAGTGGCACATTTTAGAGTCCATTTGCAATGGCTGGAGGCCCTGGTGGTACACCCATCCTGTTTGTCTTTCTTCTATATCTCTCTGCCTGCAAATTAAAAAAAAAAGTAATTAGAGATATTAAACATAAGAGAAATCAGAAGCATAGGCAAAGATGTCCTGGTTGGGCTTAAGGAGCCTAGAGTTAGAGGGAAGAGAAAAAAAAATTCCTTTTGGCTTTTTAAAAAAAAAAACGTATTTATTGTCAATAATTAGATATATTGTATGAGCAAGTCTTGTGATGGTACCTCCATTTCCCTCCTCCCTGTCCCCAGTCCACTGGGGCCTCTCCTCAGTGGGCTTGCTGGATCAGTTTGTAGGATAGGGGGTTATGGATTGTACGAGGGGTAGCCAGTTTTTTTCTTTGTGTGTTGTTGTTGAGGGGGGGCAATGACTCTGAATATTCAACCCCCACCATGGCTCTTGGAGTCTTCCCCCTCTTCTGCTCAGTTCCCTGAGTCATGGTGGGTGAGTTTTAAGTCTGCTTTACTGTTGAAGTCTTTAAATAGTCTTTGGATTTCTGCTTTGGACTGTGTTGGGTGTCCTCGGTGTCTGGCTCCATTACCTTTTCATAGGTCATCTGACTTGCTGTGGAGGTAGCTCTGTTGTTCATCTCACCACTTCCTCAAAGGTTTCGTTTGAGTTCTATATCCTAAGTTAAGAAGGGTGATTCATCTCATCTCCTGCCTGGGTGTCAGGCATCATCTCAGGTCCTGTTGGTGGAATTGGGTTGTCCACGGTTCTGTCTTCTGAAACTTATAAACAGAATCTCCAACGGAGAGTGTGATCAGTATAGGTTAAGTGAGACAAACATTGTTAATTTGGTGAGATTCTAATGGGTGTAGCCTCTCTGTAGATCTCTGGTAGTGGGAATTTCCCCATGGAGACCGGGTTCTTGGTCTCCATAAGAATTTGCCTTGGATGCTAGTTCCAGTTAAGGGTTCCTTGCCATTGAACAGATCTCTTAGCCAATCAGCAAACCATTGATCACCCACTTGGGTGTAGCACCACTGTTGCACAGATGAGCACTTCTGGACTTGCTGGTCTTTGCCATATAGCAGTTTGCCCAGCATTCTCGTAACATCAGTTGGTGCTGTCTATATATCAACACTGCTTTCTCCAAGTATCATTGGCTCATTTTCCCTGACAGCTCATGTAACACCTTCCAGCACTACACATGCTACCATCTGGGAGCTAGTTACCTTTCTGGATCCTGCAGGGTCTCTCTGTGTTGTGTGACAAGTCTGTGCTATCTTCAGCAATAGGGTCTTACCTTTGGCCTGGGGTGGGTAATCAAGAACTTTGACACAAGCCTGTCTTGTTTTGGGAACCTTGTGCATCTCTACAATCAACAGCTCAGGGTGGGAAGTCACCAGTGACTGGGACAGAGCAATTTGTCTTCAGGTTAGACTACCTCCTACCTTATTCAGGACCTCTCTTACCTGACGATGGCTTCCTCAAGAGCTTACTGTATGAAAGTAAGGATTTTATGGTATCATTCATTATTTAGATTACTGTATAAATTCCCCTCTCCCTCCACTTCCTTCCATCCCCTTTGTTAGTCTCTCAGTTCACCTGACAGGTTTTCTTAATGTTCAAGCTTAACCTGGTTAAGGACCACATGAGAGGGAGAATATGTGGTGTGTTTGTCTCTCTGTTCTTGTGTGAGGTGATTTGCTCCAAGTCCGTCTACTTTTCTTTAAATTTCATCAGGTCATTTTTCCTTTCAGCTGCGTAGAATTCCACAACTTTGATATCCATTTGTCCATGGATGGGCATTTGGGTTGATTCCAATTCTTAGCTATTGTGAATTGAGCCTTTCCATGCGCATGGTCAGTACGGGAAAAAAAGAACCAAAGTCATCGTCATTAAAAACCCAAACGTTACTCTTGTGAGACAGTTGCTTTTGATTACCAAGGAATCATAATTCTTTGTTGTTCTCTGTACAGGCTCGGCCGGTAGACTACCCTCACGACTACCTTTCTCATCAGGTTCCCATTTCCTTCCACAAGCACTGGAACATCGATCCCGTGAAGGTGTACCTTATGTGGCTGGCACCTGGTGAGGAGACGCGGCAAGGTGCCAGGGAAGAGTTATGACAGCACCAAGTTGTGGAGGGGCACAATGAGCCTGGGCTCTGGGGCCTGCCACAGGGCAGCGGACACTTATCATCAAGGAAACCGCTTTGTGTTTCTGGAGGGGAAATCACTTGCTGTGACATGGTGATTACTGGGCGTTTTGTAAGTCGTGGTCTCTAGCTTTCTGGCTGTTACGGGAAAATCAATGGTACTGGGCGTCCCTTTCCTGTTCTCTTGCTTCGTCATAATGAGTTTCAGTCACGCAGGAGACAAGACTGCTGTCAAGCTGTGCAAACGGTGAGCCGTGTGATGTGGATCTTACTTTTAAACCATATTATTGATGATGGAAATTAGTTCCTGGGACCTCATTGGGAATGGTGAATTCACCGTGATTCCTAAGACATCGTTGAAGTCTAGCCGTGGACTGCCCCGTGGTCTCTTACCGGCATGGCTGCTGTGTTTCGTGAGTTCTTTTGATGGTTGCACCTCACGAAAGGAGCCCAGAGGCCTCTGATGGAGCTTCCCGTTTCTCCTGAAGACCTCTCTCTGTGGCCACTCGCAGGGAGTGGACAGGATGCTTCCCGAAGACAGGTTCCTCAGAGCTCAGACATGGTGCCGACAGGCCTCCTCCCATGGGTGCCTCGGGAGGGGGGTTCCGTCTTGACCCCAGGCTCCTCTCTTGCTTTGCTCGGAATGTGACTCAGTGACTTCTGTCCCAGAGTAGACAAGCTCCGCCCTGCCCAGTGGACCCTGGGACCCTCGTGCAGAGACGGCCTGGGGAATTACTGATTGGATGATATTTGAACAATATTTTGAAACAGACTGAGTTTTAATATCATATCTTTTAATGTAGAGCAATTGAACATATTCAGTATTAATGTATAAAAAATATTATGTTTTTAATTAGATGATTCTGTTTTGTAAAGATACTTGCCTTACATTTGATTTTTGTATATTTTCTTTTTTTAAAAAAAGCAATTGCTGTTCATTAACTTTGTCTATACATCTTTTCATAGCAAAGTGAAGTTTCAGAGCCGTACCTCCAGAAGCACTCATGTGTGTTTCAACAAGATGCTTTCATGTCGCTTACCTCTGACTCATCTCCAGAATGAGGCACTAGTATTTACTGTTTGTATAGCCAGGGAGGATAGGGCTGGTGTGTGACAGTCCTGGTACTGCCTGGTACTGCTGTGCTGTGACCCATGTCACTGGACTGCAGCTCTCGAAGTAGAAGGACAACCGGGAAGATGGGAAACACCGGAAGGAGGTTTGAAATACCAGCATCAGTGCCCCAAGTAGCTGGGATTGTTGTCATGGCTACTGTGGAAGTCACCTTGTCCTCTACGATAATACTCCTCAGGGGAGGGGGACTGGCTGCCCCACCAGTACACAAGAGTCCAGACCCTTCCGCCTCTGCCTGTTCAATGCTCCTACTCAGAAAATAGCAGGTCACATATGAACATCTACGTCAGTCCGTCTTCTCCGTATAAGACAATCGGTGCCTTCTCCTGGTGCTGGGGACCGCCCTGGAACTTTGCAGTGTTCGGTTAATTTTGTATCTGTTTTGGAACTACATAAGCCTAACCATGAATAAAACATCTTTGCCTACGCTTTGGATTTCTCGTATATATTTTATCTGTTGGTTGAGACTAGAGTGGGCAGGAATGTGTGGGGAAAGGAATTAATGAAATGAGGGGGGAAGTTGACAACCCATTAAATACAGTTTCAAGGGAGAAAAATAAGCTATGAGTGTTAGAAAAACAAAAATTGAAAATACAATTTATAAAGCTATTATGCATCAGTATATAACAAGTCAGATGCTTTTTGAGAACGCGTTCTCAGTTTTAGAGAATTGAGATAGAAAAGACTCGATTTTGAGACAATTTCCAGGGCCAATGCTCTCCCCTTCACCTTTGCTAGGGGCTCTTTTTATCTCAGAGACTTAACACCTAAGGTTTATGTGTGGAAAGCAGGCATGTCACTTTTACTTTGAAGCCATTTCCGAGGCTCTAGCCAAAGCAAGTGAACCGAGTAGGTCGGGTTTTTTAACCTCGCAGCTAAATTAGAAATCTAGGCACAGAAATCACCTTTGGAGAATGTTTGGGAACATCTGAGTGATGCCATAGGTGCACATCAATAACCAGTGCTCCGAGTTTCCCGATTGATGAACGACCTTAGCCCTTCATCCGCAGCCAGTTATTTATGGATGGAGACGTTCTCCAAAATGAGCAGTGTAGTAGACGTTTTTAAAGAATGTCTCTGTTTGGAAGAAAATCAATAGACTCTTTATTGAATACATTGTGTCCCTGACATTTACTGGTGCCCTTTGTCCCGTCCATCAGATACTCTGTCCCTGTCCTCTTGAATGGCACCTGCTTATGTTCTCAAGCACTCTGTAAAGATGTCAATGCAAAAGGCTTGTCCCTCTTTACAGAATTAAGTGGTGCCAGCTGTCCATGGTGAGAAGGGGAAGGGGGTCACTCAAAGATAAAGATTAAAGAGAGGATGGCTTCTGGTGCGAATTCTGTGGAGACACTTGGAACTTATACTGGCCAGGGACCTCTTTGTAGGGAATGACCAGAGAGGATCTGAGGAGGTGACATTGGAGCCAAGACCTGAAAGACTGAGGAATGGGTGATGTAGGCAATCTGTGGAGTGTGTGGTAGGCCAGAGGGAACAGCCAGTGTGAAGGCTGCAACGCGGAGACAAACATGGATGCCTGAGAAAAGCAAGCAAGGTTGTGATATCCGGGTGATATCCAGCAAGCAGTCAGATGTGAACGTTTAGGGCCCAGTGGAGTTAGGACTGGAATTTTATAAGCCACCAGCGTTTCAGAGCTTTCAAAAGAACAGGCAGAATAAGCAGAGGAGAAAGTGCAAGGAGGCTGGAAGGGACAGGAGGGGAGCCAGGGAACATGTCTTGACAACAGATGGGCCTTTGTGTCCAAACTAAGGGGCTTGGAAGTCACTGATGACTTTGACATGACCTCTGCCAGTTAAAGGGCAGAGTGGGGAGCATCCAGGTTGGTCACAGCCATTGTCATTTGTCACAGTCAGCCACATGCCTCTGGGATGAATCTCCAAACCAGGCACAGTTTATGAGAGGAAAGGATTTATTTGTAGCTATAGATCCAGGGGAAGTCCCATAAAAGTGAAAAAGGCTGTTCCTCTTTCACAGGTCCAAGCAGAGAGAAAAACCCATCACCTACACCACACACACACAGAACAGGGAACAGGCCAGAGGGCCAAGGAGAGAATATTGTCCCCTTTATATAGCCTTAGGGTGGGGTCTTGCAATTCTATCCCAGACCTAATGGCTTCCTGAGTCTCTGGAATTTCCTTCCTGCCCTGCCCACACAGGAAAGGATGTTTACTTCTAGCTTCCTTGAGCTTCCTTATATCCTGCCCCCTACTGAGAGGCTGCCTTCCTGTGAACATCCTCAGAGACCCACCCAAGATTACTTGAAAAGTCAAGTTGACAACAAAATTTAACCATCACATCATTATTATGCCTATCATCTACCCACCTATCATCTCTCCACCTACCTACCTACCCATCCATCCACCATTTCTATTGTAATCTATCATCCATTCACCTGTCATCTACCTATATGCATCTAGCATCCACCTGTCTCTGTCTCTCTTTGTGGCACAGTTCTGTTGAACTGTTCATTTGTTAAAGCCAAAGGAAAGCATGTAGTTTCAGGGGGGAAACGGGGCCCAGGGAGTTATGGAGCCATCTGGGACTCTGTGAGGTGAGGATGATTCAGCAGTGTTAGTGAGCTGAGCCAGAATTCACAGTACAGACTTCATAGAAGAACCCAGGGTAACAGGAGGGAACAGTAGAGGTGTGGGTGCAAAGACTCACATGCATCGCTCCGAGCCTGTGGGTGCCTGCATCTTCCCTGTTGTGATATATTTATGATTTATATATGCTATGTTTAACTTTCCAACAGTGGTATAAAATATGGCAGCCATACACAGTGCGTACATCCTCACAATAGCCCTTTGCAGACATTACTGTTTCTCCTAATAACATTCGGGTAGCCTGGACTGACCTGTAGTCCCCAGGTCAAGGTTATACACCTGGTAAGTGGCAGAGCTGGTTTGGAACTCTGTGACATTTTTAGCTCCAGAATCCACACTTCAACCCTCTGCTCTTGATATTTGACTTCTACCAAGGGCATGTATTCCTTCTAGACTGAACCTAGTTGCCAGCCCGTGGGAAGATGAGCTGGAAAGAATGTAAGTGCCTCAGGGTGGCTGAAAATAGCCAGAGATACCCTGTTCCTCCCCTCTCCTCTCCCTCAGAGATCAACTGAGGCCTCTTGGACCCGGCAATGAATAACTAACCCCACCAAAGACCCTCAGCAGAATTGGGGCAGGGGAGAGGGGGCCTATGTGTGTAACCTTTGTATAAAAATATCAATGAACTAAAAAAAATTTACTATGTATATTTTTTCTGTAGTGCCGCTCTAGCAACTTGGATTTACTATAAAAATTGGTCTCATACCCAGACGCCTGAGCAGATAATACCATCCTCCAGCTAGACCTAGTTTACAAGAAGTGAAAGAAGTGGACTGAGGTATTTTCTAACTTGTTTTCCATCTCTCAGACCATCCAGAACTGACCCAAAGCCATAGGCTTTAGGCGGGGCTCAGTTTCCCGACAGAAACTCTAAGGCTTTTAAGACTATAAAGTACTTGAGGTGCGTTTTGTCAGAGAGTAGAGTAAGGGCATTGAGTAGAGAGGAGATAAGGTCTATTGTATCCCACTCACCCTTTGGGACCCTCAAGTAACTTGGGAAATCCTTAAGACACACTAGGTTCTGTTGATTGGACAAGGACACACCAGGAAATAATTGCCCAATAAGCAGAGGCAGGGAAAGTTCTAGGCCAGCCTGCCTCCACCAAATTAAATTTGGGGAACAACCTCAATGTGTGCACACCCATCATGTGCTAGGCCTGTTATGAAGTTTCTAGCTTGCTTATCCCCTGAGATAATAGGGTTCCCTTCCAGAAGTTTCTTTAAGATTAGAAATGCACTCCTCCCCATTACTCCACGGGTCATGCTCAGCTAACAAACTGGTGTCTCTCAACAGGACACTAAAACTAAACAAAATTCAGAGTATATTTTTGTTGATAAGCATTGTCTCCAGGGCTGCTTAACATATTGTTTTCTGTACTTAAAATTGTTAAGTAACATGCTTTCCATCTTTTGGATAAGGCTTACCACATCACTAGACAGCTTAATTGAATTATTAAATATTTAATTATTCCAAAATTAATGTTTTTTCTTATTATTAAGTAGAAGTCTTGTGTTGGTACCCCATTTCCCTCCTCCCTGCCCATATTCCATTAAGGGGGATTGGTGGAATGTTCCATAGGATGGAGGGCTATGAGTTGTGCAAGCAGCAGACTTTTTTTTTCTTTTTGAAGTGAGGGGCAATGCCTCTAGATATTCCCCCCACCATGGCTCCTACAATCTTTCAGCCCCCTCTTCTGCAAAGTTCCATGGGCCATGGTGGGTGTGTTTTAAGTCTGCTTTAGTGTTGAGATCTTAAGGGTCTCTGGGTTTCTACTTTGGACTGTTTTGAGTCTCCTCTGAGTCTGTCTCCATGACCCTTGCATAGGTTGTCTGACTCGCTGTGGAAGCAGCACTCTTGCTCGTTTCTCCACTTCCTCTGTGATTTCACCTGGGCCCTAGATGATGTGTCAGGGCAGTTCATCTCCTACCAGGGAGTCAGTTATCATTTCAGGTCTTGTTGGTAGAATTGGGTTGTATGTAGTTCTTACTGCCTTCTGAAAACTACAGATCTCCAACGGAGAGATTTTGCACTTCTGAGTGCCCAACAACCAGACATAGCAACCAAAACCAATGGAGACATCAGGGCTACAAGGGCAGCCTATATTTAGTCCTTGCCTCTCAGGTCAAAGAGTCCCAAGGGATGGTGGGTCACTTCTAGAGGGTCCTACAGTTCTGGTTAACCACTTATTCTCTTGATCAGATATTATGAAGGTCCAGAGATTAGACTCTGATGTACAGTCTACAGAAGGGCGATCAGAATAGAGGGGAAGATTCTCAGTGCTTCCAAGGGAACCACATGTCCAACAGGGCCCTGACTCATCTAGCAGATATTGCACAATTATTAAAAGAAACAAACTCCTCCAAGATCCGTAAGAGTTGTCCTAAAGAGCCATGACTGACCCTTCAAAAAGATTACATAAAGATATATAGATACATAGATCCACAGGTAGATAGTATTTTATATATTTTTGTACATATATGTAAAATTAAATTTTGGATATAAAATCAAGTTTTCAGGGACCATTATAAAATCTGAATGGTCTTGGAACTGATGCTACAAACAAATTGATCATTCTTTCTCTTTGGTAATTCTTCTCAGAGGCTGGGGTTGGCTCAGTGCATTGGTGCTTGCTTACAAAACCTACCAGTCCAGGTTCGTTTTCCCAGTACCCACATAAAGCCAGACGCTTAAAGTGGCAGCCTGTGTCTGGAATTTTGTTTGCAGTGGCAAGAGGCCCTGGTGTGTCTATTTTCTCTCTCCAATAATTTTTTTTTTAAAAAAGAACAGTTCTCAGATATTCTTGAGGTCCTTTTGGAGAAGGTTGCATGTAGTGACGCATTCCCTTTTCTCTCTCTTCTACCTGTGGAATCCAGAGCTACAGCAGATGCTAATTAATACCCAGTGAAATGCCCGATGGCTCCCTCTAAAGTGTCCATTTGGCCAACACTCACTTCGAGTCATAATGATCATCAATGATGTACTCTTTGTAGGGCGCATCAAACAGGGCCTAGTACATATAGTATAGCATAGTATAGTATTTTATATATATATATATATGTATATATATATATATATATGTGTGTGTGTGTGTGTGTGTATCATTAGCGAATGTTTAAAAAAGGAAGTGTCGGTAATCAATGAGGTTGGTGGCTCATATTTAATTTTCTCCCTATAGCTCTTTTGGGTTCAAGCTATAAAATGGCTTATAACTTCGGTCAGAAATGTCTGCCCTCACTCTCTGCCCTGCCTTTCTTGCCCATAGGAAGGCGTGCACAATGATGCAGCTAGAATTTGTAGCCAGTGGTGGGCTGGCTTTGGACTTCACCTTCAGCCCTCTTGGTTTTCTCTCAACCAAAAAGTACTTTTCTAGAAACTTCTATCACCTTAGTTATTTTCACAGACAAACCACACATACTCCTAAGGGCAGTAATTCTCTCTAGACAAACTATATGTACTCCTGGTTAAGGGCAATAATAATCTAGGGTAATAGCTCGGTCACCTTGGAAAGTTGAAAGAGTCCTCGGCAAGGACCTATACCTCTATTTTCTGCCAGATTCCTCCTTCCCATCTCCAAATCACAGCCAAGGAATGACCGGACACAAATACAAGCTTTCGTCGCAGCACAGCAGTAGCTGTTTGAAGAAAGTATTGCTTTAAAAAATACCGTGAAGACTATTCTTCATTTCATGGAACACCCCGTTTCTGGAGACTATGTATATGGATTTTCTTCTGAAAAATAAGAAAATTATATCGTAGTGCTTACTTTTTTTTTTTTACCCTTTGAAGAGCTTATTGCTTTCCCTGAAATATTATGTCTCATTATGATTTTAGGCATTACTCCAATGAAAGGATGTAAATATGATTTTAATAACACCATATTCCTTATATTAGCATTCTATAGAAAAAGCACTTATGCATAATTCTTTTGAAGAATTGGTAGTTGTAACATTGGACACATGTACTTGTGTAAAAGCACTTCATTTAAATCTCAGCCAAAATAAAATGAGTATCCATTAGGCACTTTAAGATTCTATCCCTGTCCTGTGGGTAGGATAACTATCCCTTTTGCTTGAGAAGAAACTATGCTTCAGCAGGTTTCGTAACTCGCTCAAGGTCACACGGTTGTGCAGAAGCAGAGGTAAGATCAGGTACCAACTCCTTGCATGGTCAAAGTCTGACTCTCGAGCCTTTGACCCTGAAGGGACATAAAGCTTTGGGCCTCGGGACAATGTTGACATAAAACATGCTGGGCCATTAAATAATGTAACTCATTATGGAAAATAAAAATAAAACATGCTGGGGTTGACTTCATATAGTCCACAGCCAGGATGGGTCTCTGTTCCCCAGACATCATGGTGAGCTTCAACATCAGATTATAAGGAAAGCAGCACATAGGCGATGTGATGTGGTGGGTAGTGTCCAAGGATGGGAATGAAACAGTGCTTTGGGGGTGTGTGGCATAGACTGAAACTTTTATAGAAGGCCTGGAACGTGTGATGTCCCCCTTCAAATAACTCTGTTCTAACAGATTCAGTTTGGCTCTCTGGGTGACCTAAAGCTCACAGGGGCAGATTCTCTGGAGCAGACCAGGTCTAGGGACCCAGACATTGGTGGAAGGACAGTGAGGTGAGCCAAGGAAGAAGCTTAACTGTACTCAGAGCAGCGTGGAGATCATTACGAACATATAGCAGAGGGCATCATGGTTAATTATGTTAGAAATACCGCTCTAAATCCAAAATTAGGAGACTTTTAGGAAGTCTTCAGAAATAGATTTCTAAGCCAAAGAGGTCTGTAAACTCTGCCTAGAATCTGTGGCCTCCTCGGGCCTCTGTCTTTGTCTAGAATGGTTTCTTAAACTGTCTAGACCAGAAATCCAACTCCTATGATGACCAGCCACCTCGTGCATCTCCTGTTCCTGTGGCCCAGGAGGAGGCGTTCTCATGAGGGTTGCAGGAGGGAGATGAGGCCAGCCATCGCGTAGCTGGTACACATTGTTTCTAGGCAAGTGTGAGTGACAGCCCCGGCCATAGGCATTGTCCCACCTCCTTAGCATGGAGGAGAAGGAGGCTTGGGAGGGCATTGCCCTTCCCCTTCCTATTCTCTCAGTTACTTCTACACCTAGTCAAGTGTGTGTGTTTGTCTGTCTGTCTTCTAACAGAGAAATCTGTCTTCTGGAGGACAGCCTTCTTAACAAGGTCAGGGCAGCAAACTGAAATAGGTCAGCATGGCCTTGCTTGTGAGGTTCCATCCGACACTTGACCAACCTTGCTCTCAGCCTAGCATTAGATGCTCTGCTTTGCAGAAACAGCTTAGCCAATCCCTTATATCTCTGTCCCCATGGGTTTCACCTCTGGATTAATGAGCCCTAATACATACCTTCTGGATCCACCAGCCTTTGCCATGACCTGGGTCCTGGGATTTAGGACAAGGCCTACCTACATCTACACCTGAAACATCTACTTGCTCAAGACCTATCACCCCTTCAGAGATCAACCTTACCATGTAGCTCAGAAAGTGCTCTGAAGACCTATGAGAGGACCTGTGGCTTCCGTCCCTTTCTTGGCCCGAGGGAAACAGCTTCATGACTCTAAGGATTTATCATCAGTAGGTCTGGCCCTTTACAGAAGACAAGAAACTGTGACTTCTGGACGCTTCTTTCAGCCCCAGAAGAAACACCACACTCCAGGGCAGCCTCAGGGCAGCCTTATCTTGCAGCTGGGGGGCAGGGAGGGTCAGAATGCAAGTAGAGAATATAGCACACATACCCAGTCATAATAATCATCCTGCCACTAGAGATCAGAACTAAAGATGGGAACCGAGAGAGGACAGTTCCTCAGCCAGAGGTTCAAATGCCACATAAGTCCTTCCCAAATCAGAAACTCCTAGGCTGGGGACGAGTGGACCAGTGTCTTTGAATAAAACTCTTTCAAATAGTTCTCATGCACAGATTACCTAAGAATGGCTAATTTATGCCTTCTTCCTTAAATTCCATCAAAGTTCTGGGTGGAGCCTTTGATGGTGATGGTTAACAGCTACTGCAAGGCTTTGGCATGTTGGCTCTTCTAGACAGCTAGACAAAGGAGACAGAGAGAGTTCACATTCTACAGTGAAGTTCAAATGTTTGCTGTCACCATTCATCTGTCCATCTCTAGGAGAACCAGAACATTTATATAGACAATGTCTATTTAGACAGTGGGTAAGGGGTAACTTCTGCCCCTGGGAAGTAGCAGAAGTCAAAGAGAAGTGAAGATGACGTAGTTGAAGAAAACTTCATCAGCAAGGTTACCACCTCCAGTGCTGTCTTCAGAAAGTTTCAGGGAGGGGATTTGACAGGGTCTTTGCAAGGGAACTAGCTGAGTCCACGAGCCTTTCTTCCATACTCTGAGAACCTTTCCCTGGAGGTCTTTTCTCACACAAAGCTGCCTCTCCTAGTTGAAAGGCTTCTGAAAGGCAGATCCTACTGACCAGCCACGTCAATTACCTCAGCAGAGAGAGGTGGCCTTCCTAAGGATCAGGAGAGACAGTTTGCACAGAAGAGATGGAACTCAAGAAACTAGCTTTCCAACTAACCATGGCAGTATTCTCATGGCTCCTGCAGCTATGGGCCCACCAGCACGATACAAGGACTTGAGAGTTTTATGAAATGGGTGTAATAATAGCTCTGTTCAGAGTTGGAGGGGGAATCTTTATCTGTCTATTC
Organism: Zapus hudsonius; assembly: GCA_004024765.1. NCBI lineage: Eukaryota > Metazoa > Chordata > Mammalia > Rodentia > Dipodidae > Zapus > Zapus hudsonius. The sequence continues at coordinate 69,716 of PVHP010001516.1, read as the reverse complement.
AATTTATTGAATTTAACTCCTTGCCAAGGAAGCTTGTTTCAAAAGGAAAATCCTTCTCTGGGTGGGGTGGGGTATGAAACACAGATTCTCTTATGGAAGAAGTAAGAGCTGCAGGACGGATCACTTCATCCACCCACTGCTAAAACTCACAGAGACGTTCTCTGTAAAAGGAAGATGGTCTTGAGAAAGAAGGATGCTCCAACTCTCAATATTGACACGCTGGCAGCTGGGTTGCAGCTTGGCTCCCATCCGGGACCTGTGGCTCACAGTAGTGACCGTGAGTCTGATGGGCGAGGAGTCAGGAGGAAGTCAGGAGATTCGGTGATTCTTTGGAAACTTACTGGAGGCCCTGGAGCTTGTGCAATCATGTCATGATTAACAACACAGGACCATCATGATCATGGTTTGCCTCTTTTGTTTTGGTTTTTTCAAGGCAAGGTCTCGCTCTAGTCCAGGCTGACCTGGAATTCACTCTGTAGTCTCAGGCTGGCCTCGAACTCACAACGATCCTCCTACATCTGCCTACTGCATGCTGGGATTAAAGGCATGTACCAGGTTTACCTCTTTGGTTAAAAGATGCAAGAAGCTATTTCCCTCAAAATTTATTGGCTTTATGCTAGCTTCATTCTCTGCTTTCTCTTGCATAAGGGCATACCTGGCTCTTTCTGTGATACAAGACAGGCTCTGGGAGGCAGCAGCCTAGCCGATGGCTGAGGAAGTGCTTGCTGTGACAGCCCCAGGCAGCATTAGCGACTTGTGTGGGGAACTAAAATTACATCTCTACTAGCACGTGGAGGGCTTTTTATTGATGGTTACATTGGAAAGTGGTGAATAAATTCTTAACCGGGAATGTATTAGCCAGAGACATTGAGACAGAAATCAACAAGTTTCCTGGTACTTCAACAGTTGTGCATTAAAGCCTAAATATTAGTGGTTATTTTCCTGCTGGTAATGTGAGTGCCAGTGTCTCGATCAGAGGTGTCCTGGGAGGCAGGCAGGATGGAAAGAACTTGTAGTGAAGAGTGATAGGATCTTTACTGCTGGCCATACACTGTCCACGCAACCCACAGGGCATCATGGCTGGCCCTCGACCCAAGGGGGAACCATTCCATATCTTCTACTTAAGAAGAAAAGGTTATATAACAAATGATATAACAGATGAAAGTAGCTTTTCACAGGTAAAAAGGAATTTTCAGAAAGCAGCTCTCATTCCTTTCTGGGAACCCAAATTGGCACTCTTGTGACAAATAGCCCAGAAAAAAAAAGGCCCACATCTGTATAGTGAATGTTTTTGTTTTTTTTTTCTCATCTGAAATCCCTGTTCTATGTCTGTCTGTGTGGTCAGGGGAGAATGTAATGTTTACTATTTGAAAGCAATATTTAGTGCCTGTACAGTAAAACTATTCAGATTGCATGCCGGCGTTCAAATCAGGTAGAAGCCAACTAGCATCCTCATTTCAAGCTTGGGGTGAATGTAAACTGTATTTGAAAAGCTGGAGTTTGGCTAGGACTCAACCATTTCTTAAGCAAGCATGTTTATTAGCTGGGGACTGAAACTTAGGGGTTTTTATTGTTGTTTTTGAAAATAGAGATAAGGGGGGCTGGAGAGATGGCTCACACACACAAAATCAGGAATGAGCTGTGTTTTTAACCCAAGTTTAAGACCAGAACAGTCTAGATTCAAGACCAACCTGTAGATAAGACTGAGGTCCCATCAAAGCAAGCCTCCTTGGTAGTATCTGAGCCACTTCTGCTGCTTCTCAAAGTGGCATGGTATTTTTCTTCCCTTTTTGAGTCTTCACTGAGTGCTGAGTGTTGTAGACTTCTGGATACTCAAGGCACCCATCATACTTTTTGGTGCTCAGTCTCTGAGATTTAACCAGGGGATTCTTCAAGCTGGCTGTTGTGTCCTTTTTAACAGTGACTTATTCGGAGCTGGGGACTTCCATGCTTGCTAGAACAGAGTTCACCTACTTCATTCCCTGCCCCAGGATCCAAACTCCAGTCAGTTTTCATTTAGTGGCATTTAATTCCAAGATGGTGCTTTGAGAGCAAAGGATTCGCATGGATGGTGTGACAGTTAGCTTTTGTTGTCAACTTGATCTTTTAAATTATCTTGGGTGAGTCTCTGAGGGTGTTGACAGGAAGGCAGCCTCTCAGGAGGGGACAGGATATAAGGAAACTCAGGGAAGCAAGAAGTGAACATCTCTTCCTGTATGGGCAGTGCGGGAAGGACATTCCAGAGACTCAGGAAGCCATTAAGTCTGGGATAGGGTTTCAAGACCCACCCTAAGACTATATAAAAGGAGGAGAAAAATCTCCCTTTCCTCTCTGCCCCAACCCCTGCCTGTTTGCTATTCTGTGTGTGTGGTGTTGGTAATGGCTTCTCTCTCTGCCTAGACCTGTGAAGTTGGGGGCAGCCTCTTTCACCATTATGGAACTTCCTCTGGATCTGAAGCTTCAATAAATCCTTTCCTCCCATAACTATGCCTGGTTTGGAGGATCATCCCAGTGGCATGTGGCTGACTGTGACAGATGGCATATGACGTCAATGACATGTCACCAGTAATGACATATGTTGATTATGTGATTTGATAATGACTCATTCCAGATTGCTGGCAATGCAGGGAACAGAGGAAGGAGGGGAAGCCAGGGATGAGACAAGCAGACAGTGGACTGAAGCAGTCCATCAGCCCCTGGACTTGGCTTCTTTACCACATACACAAAAATCTACCTTTAAAGACTTGTGAGATATAACAGAAGCAAAATGGGATCATTACTTAAATCCTATCTCTTTTTTAAGTAACTAAAATTCTGGGCACAATTAGGGGCTTTTTAACATGGTCTCCTTAGATGGTATGAATTGTCATTTTTTTTTAAGGTGTCAGAATGGCTTCACTATATATTTTTTCCACAATAAATACTAAAATAGTTAAGGGTAAATGTAATGATTTCTATAGTATATTTGCAATCACGTGCCAATCATAAAGCCCAAAATAAAATATTGCATAACTATGTAAACAGGTTTTTGTACATGCGAGGCAGATATGGCAAACTCAATGTTCAGTAAAGAGTTACTGAATCTAGGTGACAGATATTCTTAATGCCCTTCCTTCTATTATTTATTTATTTATTTGCAAGCAGAGATACAGAGAGAGAGAGAGAGAGAGAGAGAGAGAAAGAGAGAGAGAGAGAGAAAATAGTCATACCAGGACCTCTAGCCACTGCAAATGAACTCCAGATGCATGCACCACCACTTTGTGTTTGGCTTATGTGGGTACTGGGGAATCGAACGTGGGTCCTTAGGCTCTGGAGGCAACTGCCTTAACCTCTGAGCCATCTCTCCAGCCCCCTTCTGTTATTTTTATGTGTTTTCAAATTCTAATCATAAAAGTAAGTTACAAGTAAAAGTATGGGAGCTTCCTGACTTTGGGATAGCAGCAACTTCGTGCTTCTGAGAGCTTCATGTCCATATTTCTTCCCACATTTCCTGCCCAGGAGCAGGAACCACCCTTCCCAGAGCTTTGGAAGTCAGAAGTCTGAGGGACTTCCTTTCTGTGTCAACCTTCTCTTTCCGCAAGTCTATTTTCTAAACATGCCAGGAATGTGTCCTTATCTTTGGTCGTGATTCTAGGAACACCTCCTTGGTGGTCACCTTCTCACCATCCATTTAGCCCTTAAGAGCAATCTTTCTGAAGTCAGGTTCCATTGCATGGATTCCCTGAAACTCCCCACTGCTTAGATATTCGAGTCCAAGCCCCTAGCTCAGTTTGACCTCTGACCTGTGCCACCCATCCCTGCTCACCCTTGCCAACCAGCTCTTCCCATCTTTCCCCTCTGCTGCCTTCTGTCCCTTATTTCCCCACAAACACTAATAAATTCACAAACTTAGGAGTTCCCCATCTCCAGGACTGGCATCTACTGGTCCACAACCCCCCCCCAATAAGCTGGTGTGCATGAATGCCACTTGCTCACACTTGAGAGGGGGCAGAGGGCAGTGAGTCCCCCCTTCATTCCTGTGGAGTTGGGATAATGGGGATAGAGTAGTCTGCATAATGGTGAGGGCGAGTCCAATTGTGCAAACTTCATCTCTTCAAATTTTCTCCCTCCAAGGTGAGGCGAGGAGAGGATGCTGCCATGTGGAAGCTGTGTGTACTTTGTCCTTGCCTCCCTCCCCTCTGTCTTTCCTTCCTTCCATGCCTAGTTTAGTGCCAACTTTGCTTTCCCTCTTCATCATCTTTTATTTTACAGATGAGGACCCTGGGTTTCACAGTGTTCTTTATGCACATGGCTAGTTAAGCCACAGCCCCCGGGACACATTTCTGACTGCAGTCAAAGCATGCATGACCGGATCCAGAGCAGGTAACCTCGGAATGACCAGTAGTGCCCAAAAGGATTGTGAAAGGAATGAATGAATGAATGAATGAATGTGAACCCCTTGGAGGTGGGGAGTGTGGGTACAATGAAGTCCATCCGGTGCTCTGCACACACAGGAGCATGGCCTGTAGCGCATGCACGAGGGTTGTGGAAACTGTGTTCATGCGCTGAGTGGATGAAAGGTCCTTGAGGACACAGACCCTACTGCTAGTCAAGCCTCTCCTGGATTTTGCTGAGAATTCATATTAATCTCAGCAGCCTTGACCCAAACCCTCATTTTCTTCTCCTGTGAGGCATAATCAGTACTTTTACTTTTGGCTCCTTCCCTTCCCCAATCCATAATTCCTCAGTTTCCAAGATGACACCTGTAAATTCCCTCGTGATTTCAGCTCTTCTGAGCAAAGATTTAAAAGACCCAGTTGCTAAGGGCTCTTCTATTACTTCCAAGACTGTCTCCGTTCCCTCTGCTGAGTTTCTGGTTGGAGGGATACTACTGGAGAGCAGGAGTGGAGGGGGGCAGAGAGAAAGACCCTCTTCGTATGCAACTTCATAACAACAAGAAAGTTCCTTCCTTGACTGCCTTATCTGAAGTTTCTCCCCAGCACTTATCATATTATCCTGTCTTGAGGCCGTTTCCTTTCTTACAAATCATCTCAGGCCCCCCAAGCACAGTTGCATGTTTTTGTTCACTTTCCATCTGAACCAAGCTGTGTGAAGGTAGAGCCTACACAGCGCAGGCACTGAATGAGTGAATGGGGAAAGCAGGAGAGAGGGGGCAAGAAATGATGTAGAAGGTGGCAGACATGGGGGTACCTCCCTGAGTCCCCCATGTGCTGCACCTACTGCTCCCAAAGCCCTCTCCTCCTGGGGACTTTGGTTCTGTCTCCACTCCGGGGTCATGTGTCACACATTCACCCCTGGAATTCACTTACAAAATATTGATCATGCGTGACTATGGGTAAAGCAGCTGGGAGCTGGGAGAGAGGGACCGGTTCCTGCAAGATCCAAGTCTTCTGACCGCATCGTTTTAGATCTGGCTAAGTCTGCCACATCAAAGAAATACAGCCTCTTTCTTTGAGCGGAGGAAGGCTGTATTTCTCAACTGTTGGCTTCAGGAAGAGAGCAGCCTGCGTCCTGAAGCCCAACCTCAGTTCCCAAGGAACCATAATCAATCTGTTTATGAATTAAGATTTTTGGATTAATTTAGCCACTTTCAAAAAAAAAAAAACAACACTGGGAAGAATGATTTTTTAAAAATGAGGCTAGAGGGTTATATTCCTTTGCATTCTAAGTAGAATAATTTGGATTTCAAACGTAAGCATAGGTCAACAAGGTAAAAATTAGGGTGGCAAAGTACTTTCATTTTTCACATTTGTGAGTAAAAATATTTTACTTCAAAAGACTTGGAGGAACATTAAGAAAAAGTTGGGTTTTCTCAACATTACTGGGTATCGAGGTTTGAGACTAACCTAGCAGCAAATCATTGAGTGTCACTGTCAAAAAGCCAGACCACATTTTGTCCAGAAACATTTGTTCTAGATAAAATGATTGCCTGGTAGAGCTCCCTCCGGAGCCCCTCCCCACCTTCAGCACCACCAATGATGGCAGGCCTTGGATATGTCCGGTCCAAACAGCCAGTATCACAAATAAGACTCATCTTGGGAAGAAAGCTCTCTTGACTTTTTAATCAGTGGGATCCTGGACCACCCATGCTAGTCCGCAGGCTCTAAATACCAAAGTGAGCCCCAAGAATGTGCAGTGGTTGGCACCCCTGGGTGCTGTAGTGACCACAAAAGGGGAGGTACACTAGCCCTCCATGCTCTTCTGTTTTCCCACTAGTATGGGACTGTGGCTTTTGGGCTGATGGATCAAGCCAGAGCGAGTACTCCCCCCCCCCATTGATCCAAAGCCAACCATTTTATCAGAAGAATCACAAGGTTTGTGTTGCTGCGAAGGTAAGTTACTTCTCTGCCTTTGACCAGTTCAATCTACAACCTCTCCATTAGAGAGCCGCAAATAATTATTGTCACCCTGTTCGTAGCTCATGCTCTGTGCCCCTGGGGATCCACATTCTCCCTCATATCCCAGGATACTTACAGAATCAATAATGCCCCGAGAGATCCCACAGTGCTTTCCAGACCTTCCCGACAGAGAGAAGGCAGTTTGGGTGGACCATGACAGCACCCCAAAGCTGACAAAGGTATTGGAAATGCTATAATTAGGGTCGTTGAGCCCAGGAGCAGGAATGTTCATTGTCTACTTCCCTTTACAGACAATTCGAGAATTATATGAGTGCAAGATTATAAGTTCATTTGCCAACAGAACCAGCCACTAGCCCCAGGGGTCAAGTTGGAAGTCCCAGGCATCCAGCTATGGGACACAAACTGTCTGCTCCCAGGGAACTGACAGCAGCTTGGCCCATTAAAGCACCCCAAATTCCAGATCCCACTCCTAAGAAATAAATGCCAAACACTTTTTTTTTTTTAAATTTAGCCCCGTGTCAAGGGCTTGTCAGCTGAGCAAAGCTGGTAAATATTCCTGGGGCCGTCCATTCTGTCACTTGTTTCTCTCACCCTTCCAAGTTTAAGAACGAGGAACATTAAGAAAAAAAATGTGCTTACTTAGTGAATTCCTTAATTACCTTTTGCTTTCAAAGACTTGCCAAGCTCAGGATATATATGAAAACAATTTACTGCCTCTAAGAATCCAACTATGAGTACGAAACAGTGCTTTTAACCATAACCAGATTCAAAGATATCAGGTGCAGAGTAACAAAAATGATATTCGCATGTGTTATATTTAGAACAGCATGCTGGAAATGTCTATTAACTCATATAACAGGTAAAAAAAATCTACACTCCCATCTCTTCCACCTGAACTCTCGAAATCTGCCCGTCCCTCCCAAACCTGGTCCTCTGCAACAGCCTCCCCTCCCTGGGACAACACCCCCAACTTCCCACCCATCACACTCCTGCCCCCCTGACACCCACATTCTAAAGAGCTGTTTTTCTTCTCATCACCTCTCTATACCTTTACTACTGTAAGCAAATGCTCCAATGGTAGTTTCTTAGCCCCTACCACATGGGCGTCTCCATTTCATTCACACAGCCTCCTTTCAGGCACCCTTCCCACAACTCCTTTAAAAGGTGTGTAGGAGGCTCTCCTGGCCAGTGGCCCTCAGTGACCATCATGAGGAACGCATGCATGAACCATGCAATTGGCTTAGTTGGTGCAGGTGTGCTAATGCGGTGTGGAGGAGGCCAGAGGAAAACCTTGGGTGCCATTCTCAAGAGCATGATTCTCTTAAGAGGGAAAGGAGGAACCCTTTATCTTCAGCAGCTACTGCAGAGCCCTGGAAAGGCCTGGGGGCTTTTTCCTCTTTTCTGGCTCCTGGGCTGTTCACCTCTCAGCATCTGAGGTTTTCACCACTGATAAGGTTTTGTCCTTCCCACCCTTGGGAGCTCGGCTGCTTCCAGGGTGGGAAAGGTTTTCACTTCTCACCCTTTGGTTCTCCAACTAACCTCCCTTAGCAGTCGGTCCCCCTTTTATGGTCTGTGGACTCTCCCTCCCCCTCCTGACTCCTGAATTAATACAATCATATAATAATCTTTCAGAATTCTCAGCCTGGTTTGTCCAATATTTTTGTTTGTTTTGGTTAAAAGTAGACACAAGTTTGGATTTGGGGGTATGTGTTTGGATCCCCAAAATATAATAACACCCCATGTCACACTTCTTAGTGAGACAGGGTCTCTTTTTGGCTTAGATCTCACTAATGAGACTAGACGCGCTTGGCCAGCAAGCCCCGTGGTTTCTCCTAGCTCTGCCTCCTCAGTGCTGGGATTTACAGGGGTGTGCCATCAGTCCTGGCATTTTTACATGGGTAATGGGGATTGAACTCAGGTGTCTCATACTTGCAAGACAAACTACTTACTGAACCATCTCACAGACACAAGTCATTGTTTTCACCCTTGCTCTATCACACCTGTTAATGGAAATCTGAATATGACAATTCTTTTCATATGCACAAAAAGGAATTGCTTATCTCATACACTCATTTTCCCTTTTTGGGGGTTTAAATAATTATTTTGTGATTGTTTATCATGCAGCATTTCTGTACTTTTGAGAGGCATGTGATTGCACATGGTTTAGGTAGGATGAGAGAACTTCAGAAATGGGTGATTTGGGTACCCCAAAGTAACCTAAGACAGAACACTTCCTGTTGCTTTCTGATTCTTTCTCTCTTGCTGAATATTTTTCTCTCATTTCGAAGCATCTTCAAAGTTTAAAGATTTGCACTTACAAACTCTAGATATCTGAAATGCCATTTAAAAATATTTTATTTATTTGCAAGCAAAGAGATACAGACACACACACACACACACACACACACACACACAGAGACAGATAAAGAGAGCAGGGTGCACCAGAGCCTCCAGCCACTGCAAATGAACTCCAGATGCATGTGCCACTTTGTGCATCTGGCTTACTTGGGTACTGGGGAATTGAATCTGGGTCCTTAGGCTCTGGAGGCAAGTGCCTTAACTGCTGAGCCATCTCTCCAGCCCCTGAAACACCATTCTTTAATAAAATTGTCTGGGGTGATGGCTCAGTGGATAAAGTGCTTCCCATTCAAGTTCCTGAGTTTGATCTTCAGACCACACATACATAACTCTTCTTTTAAAATATTTATTCACAATCAGCGAGCGAGAGAGAGAAAGAGAGAGAGAAGGGAAGGAGAGAGAGAGAGAGAGAGAGAGAGAGAGAGAGAGAGAGAGAGAGAGAGAGAGAGAGAGAGAGAGAGAGAATGGGCACGCCAGGGTGTCCAGCCAATTTAAACAAATTCCAGATGCATGCAACACGTTGTGCGTCTGGCTTTATGTGGATACTGGGGAATTGAACCCAGGTTGTTAGGCTTTGCAGGCAAGCACCTTAGCTACTGATCCATCTCTCCTGCCCCAGACCTCACATAAAAAGCTGGAAGTTGTAGCGGGCTTCTGGAGTCCCAGTACACTGATGCTGAAGGTGAGATGGGAGGCAGAGACAGAATTTCCAAGAAGTTCAGGGTGAGTGTAGCAAAGAGCAGCAGAAAGACAGAGAAACTCTGCCTCAAATGATATGGACAATGAAGACCAACCCAAAATTTGTGTGAACTAAAGTTCCCAGAACAGAGCTATATCCACTATACCGGCTTCCAGAAAGACTGAACCGACTGATGAAACTCCTGACATCACAGGAAGATGGAAGGTCACAAGGTTAGATGACCTTGGGCTGTCTTTAGACCCCTTCCTCCAATAGCCATTTATTACCCACCTGTGTTTCTGACCTAACATCCTGGTGACAATCAGTGGATCAGGGGTGATCCTTTTTGGAATGTAAGAACAGATCCCCAGTGCCACCGACCCAAGGGCTAAGAACGCAAAGCCTATAGCCGAGAATTCCCATCTGCTATAACCTGTCTACTGATGCTCCAGCCAATGTATGTGGAAAGTGTCTTGGTTTATGACTATCTTTTGTTCTGTAACTATACTTTATGAAACTGATAACACACTGGAACAGAGAATTGGGATAACCTAAATATGTGTTCCCGGGCCACGACCACTCATTTGCCTCCAGAATAAACTATCTCTTATTTCTCTCTTTTTTTTTTAAATATTTTATTTATTCATTTTCAAGCAGAGAGAGAGAGAGAGAGAGAGAGAGAGAGAGAGAGAGAGAGAGAGAGAGCGCACCAGGGCCACCACCTTGTGGGTCGGCTTATGTGGGTCCTGGAGAATTGAACCTGGGGCCTCAGGCACTGGAGGCAAGTGCCTTAACCGCTGAGCCATCTCTCCAGCCCTCTTATTTCTCTTGGAGTGAGAGCTGTGTCTTTTGCGTTGAGACTTGTCATCTGATCTCCACATGTGGCTATAACACACACACACGTGTGCACAGATAAATATGTGCACACACAAATATTTCTTTAGCATTCTCTTTTATTCCATTTTAGTATTTTATATTCTCATGTGAGGTCAGGTCATGGACATGCCATTTTTGTTCAGAAAGCACTTAGCTAAATCTTGAAGCTTTTTAAATCATCTGTTCCAGGGGAAGTGACCCTGTCTTCCACCTCACACAATAAGTACTTGAGAGATTCAGAACCATGCTGTGTTCCCTTGAAGGTGGAGGCAATTCTCCTCAGCTGCCTCCTTGGGGACAACACTGACCCCTCCACATGGCTTTGCTACCATGTACAACATGACCTTGTCCGCCCCAGGGCCAGCCGAAGCCTCCAACCATTTTCCGGTCCTTTCGGGAGGGGACATTTTCAATGAAAAAGGACAGTGTGGGGGTCAGGAAATGAAGTCCCAACAACACTACAAATATCCAAAAGTCCCCAAACAATGGGCACAGCTGGAATTCAAGTGGAATGAACATGTCTGAATATTCCTCTTTTCTGGAACCGAGCCTCTAGGGACAGTGTCAAATAGGCTTCTTATAACACATCTGAGGCACAAGCCTAAGACAAAAATGGGAAAATATCAATGTGAGAAATCAATCAACCTATGATTTCCATAACAAGGGTGTGCAGGTGTCTTTATTTTATTTTTTTTTTACTATTTTATTTATTTAGGAGAGAGAGAGAGAGAGAGAGAGAGAGAGAGAGAGAGAGAGAGAGAGAGAGAGAGAGAGAGAGAGAGAGGCTTCATGTGGGCACTGGGGAACTGAACCTGGGTCCTTAGGATTTGTAGGCAAGTGCCGTAACCACTGAGCAATCTCCCCATTGTGTCAACATGAAGGGACTAACAAAAATGTTATAGAGAGCATTCCTTATCAAACTAGGAAAAATGAAAAATGGCTCTTTGAATTTCAAGTGCGAAGTACTCAACTTTCAATCCCTTCTAAAAATGAGCCAAAGTAAGTTTTAAAAAAAACAGTATTAAAGTTATGATATAGTAGGAACGATTTGAATGGTTAGAAATCAAAATAAAGTTATCCCTGATGTTTTCCAGCTCCTGGATGATCATGGAAAACTTTTGAAAACAATTCGGACAACATTCTGCTTTTCGAGTCTTTGAGGAAAACGCTTCCCATGGTTCTTGTATAATTCCGTTTCCCGTGGTGTGCTTCCAGACCTAGAGAAAGTGCATATTTCTCCAGAGTATTTGGGTGACTTTTAGAGAGCCTCATATTTGTGGTTCAGGGAAGGAATGTGCCACAAGGAGGATCCCCAGTGGATTGGTGACAGGGAAGAGGACAATGGGGGTTCCATCATAAGATTTGCTCATACAATGTATCTAAATTATGGATAATAAAGATATCAATTTTTTAAAAAATAGGCCTGGGGCTGCCTTCACATACTTCCTGCATTTCTGCTGTTTTTCCTCAGGCAAGGAATGGACATCAACAATACAAAGTCTCCTCTTGCTGAATGGTTCAGTCAGGCTGTCCATAGCCACTCTGAGCTCCACAAAGAAGCTCAGTGTCACCCACAGACTATGTATGATTCCAGCCGCCATGTGCACGGCTCCTCTGGACACTGACATCATTTTCTCCCTGTGCTCATCACCCATGATCATCCTCATCCTAGGCCCTCTTTGTGCAATGCCCAGTCTCCCCACATCTCTCCCCCTCCCCGCTGGGCCACCTTCTCTTTTCCCTCTCTGTGTTTGGCTGTTGGGAATCTCTTACAAAGCATGACTTCAGCTGCCACCTATATATATGATGATGACCCCCAAATGTATGTTCTTTTCTAGAGCTTTGTTCTAGATCCCTGGCTAGCAGGAGAACCACCCAACTGAGTGAGTCTCAAGTGCCTGTATTTCCCACCACCACCCGCCCATTTCCCTGCCTAGTCCTGCTTCCCTTGGGTGGCACCCTGTGCCCAGGAATCAGAATGAGCCCAAAGCAGGCTCCCTCAATCCTCCCCTACCAAGCATTAAAGGGTACAGCTTTTGCCTGCTGAAACTCCCTGAAATCCTTCCCTTCTACCTTTGGAATTACTATGTCCTCTGTGGCCCTGACCCCATTGGTGGGAGTATCACTGTTTCTGACCTATCTTTACTGCTACCTTATGAATATTCCCATGTGAATTACAAAGTATTTATGAGAAAGAGAGATAAGATGGTGTCCCAGGGCACCTTTCCAGGTACAAATGCAGGCGTCACTAGGGTGACTTGAACCAGGGTCGATTCAGGCTTTGCAAGAAAGTGCCTTTAACCACTGAGCAATCTCTCCAGCCCCCTCAAACGTGGACTTTTATGTGGTGTACAGCGTCTGAGCCCAAGAGCAGTGCACTCCTCCTACAGAGCCTTCTTGCAGGTCCACATCCCAAGCATGCAGACTTGCACAACTATCTTGCCTACTGCTTTTCTCCCTTCCCCCCAAATCTGTCTACAATGCTAGGCTCCCCCCAGGATCTGTTTACAATACTAGGCTCCCCCCAGGATCTATCTATAATACTAGGCTTCCACCAGGATCTGCCTACAATGCTAGACTCCCCCTCTCCGCCAGGATCTGTCTACAATGCTAGGCTCCTAGTACTTCCTTGGACAAGTATTGCAAACCTGTCACACTACCATGAGCTGTGGTGTGAGCCAATGTGACATTATTTTCAAATACTGAGAGCTCAACTTCATTCTTAAGACAATGCAGCCTTTTCCATTCTGGCTGAAATCTAGCCTGACATGTTTTTAATTAATTAATTTACTTTCAGCCACACTGGATGCTATCTTCTCAAGCACTGTCGAGAAAATAAAATATACCATTTCTTGGGGCTGTTTCTTTCTGCTCTTGCCTGCTTTCCCTCTTGGGCAGTGCCAGAAATACAGGTGGGTGACAGGCAGGGGGTGACTCTACTTAGTGTCCAGTCATAGTGGACTCTGGTTGCTCCGTCCTGCTTCCTCTGTAAGCTCTGTATCTGTTGTCACATGGTCTGGTGGCCTAGGCATCAGGTGTCCAGTGCTGGTATCCACCATGATATATGCCTGTCCTCTCCCCCTACTGCTGACCAATGTCCCTGCCATTAGCCTCTGCAACTTGTCCCTCTGAGCTAGACTCCTGTTAGATCATGCCTCCTCCCAGAACTTCCAAACCTTCCTTGAGGATTTGGGAAAATTCACCCACACTTCCTCCCCACCTCCCATGAGATAGATAGGTGAGGATCCCCTGAAGCTTCCCTTCTTCTGATGTGGTGAGGGCCCCGAGGCACTAAATGTGGCATAAGCCCCTCAAAAATGTTTACTCTTTTCCCAGCATTGTCTTAACCCTTTACCTCCACTTACCTTCATCAGTGACCCCACGGGTTCAGTGGCTTGTACAGTGACATGTAAGATACAGGTCATGCCTCTGGTCACAGACACCCAAACAGCTTTTTAATATGTTGAGTTCATATTAACTTGTAGTTGTCCGTTTGGTGGAAAACGAATCCCAGACAAATCAGAAATTCTTATCCTCTTCCTCAGGGTCTTGGGCTAAGGCTTTACAGAAGGGCCAGGAAGGCCTACAGGTCACCTCTGTCACTTGTCTCTTTCTATAGTACCCACTGCGATGTCCTTTGTCTCACTGCTCCACAGGGGTTGGATGGATGACACAGGGGACTTCTTGGGCATGTCCCCGAGTCCCATCCTCAGTGCCCTTTCAGGTCCACAAAACAAGAACCAGCTTCCATTTTTTTGAGTCATGCTAAGCTGCGTGGATGTCCCTGAGGGCTACCGTACCTACCGAAGAACCTTTCTTAGCCAACTAGGCCTGTTATGTTTCTACTGGTCTAATCTTCCACTTCTCTGGAGATTAATTTACCTGGGAAATGAGAACTTCCTTTCCATAGACCTCATTCAGTGTCTTCCCAAGATCAGCAGATCAGCCATTGGGCCTTTCCCCTCCACTATTTCAACCCCAGAAGGAGGGGTACTTTGCTATCAGAGGGATGGGATGCTTTCCTCCTCCTCACAAATCCTACTAAATCTTTGAAGTCAAAGGTTGTTCGAGTCCTAGAAAGTCTACAAACTTTTGAAGCTTCTGGTCTCCATCCGACAGTGCTTGCCTTGGCCCAGTGCTTTTGGGTCAGGTGACGCTGCTGCTGCGAGCCAGGGTGGACTAGTGCCCTGGTCTGTTGCTGTGCTTGGTACCTGCATTGTGTCCCACGAAGAATCTGTGCAACAATATGCGCATGTTGACTTCAGTGATTAATCATAATGTTGTGCTAGGTGCTGAGTGACAGGGTAGAGAGTGGAAAGTGTCAGGAGGCGGCAGTTGGAGGGGAGGTACCCCACCCCTTCCCCTCCACCCCCAGTCTGGCCCAATGTCTTTTCACATCCAGGAGAAGTAAATATGAACACATGCATTTCAAGGTGGAGGAGAAAAGAACTGTGGTCTGAGGGAGCAGTCACTATTTGTTTCAAGAAGTCCCTGAAATGTCCACGGAATGGAGATTATGTAAGGCTGGTAGAAGGAAGGAGAGGATGCCCCAGTGCCTCCCTTGACATCCAGGCGGAGAGATCTGCATAGCATAGATGCCTCTCCTCAGCAAGACTCCTCCTTTCCTTCCTCTGCTTCTGGTCCTTTTACTGCTGGTCATCATTCACTGAGTGTCCACTCTGTGCCAGGTGCTTCCTAGGGACCTCAAGTGAGCAACCCATTTAATCTTCACAACAACCCTATGAGGTAGGTCCAGTTATCACCACCCTCACCCCCTGATTTGCCCAAGGTATGATTGCCCTAAAATGGTCTCAGCAAGCAGAAGGGCCGGAATGTGACTCCAAGCATGAACCTGGGGTTCCCAGCATTGCTTCTATGACAACACCTTCAGTGACTTCTTATGGACAGAGTTGAGATCAGAGCTACCCATCATCTTACATTTCTCAATGCTGGCTGAATCCAGCTCTGTCAGGCCCCAGCCAAACTGAGCTAAGTTTTAGAATATGGTGTAGCTGATAAGTTTTGTTCCTGCTTGCTGAATTCTGTGTAGCTGATAAACTTTGTTCCTGCTTGTTAAGTTTCGCTTTACTGGCGATGTAATCAACTACCCTGCTGATTGGCTGTAAAACAATGCGCCCTAGGGAGTCGTACTTTGCTTTGCTGTACTCTGCTGATTGGCTCCCTCCAAAAAGTTTGAATCCTATTGCTTAAGAGGAATATGCAGGACAATGCAGCCTGTGGTTATAAAAGGGGCTTTGGATGCCCAATAAAGTGAGATTTGCCCGACATTTCTCCCGGTCGCTTGTGCCTGTCCGACCGTCACCTCACCTCTCCCCAATCGAGCCCTTTCTCCTGCTGGCCTGCAAGACTTGGGCTGCCCGCAGGGGGCCAGGGGTCCTTGACCCCCAACACAGCTCTCGGCAGTCTTGAGCAGGCTGAAACCAAAGGTGCTGAGTAAGTTCTGGATGGGTCATAACCTTGGTTGTACCAAGCTTGATTTGAGGAATTATGTAAAAAATAATCTCGTGGACTTCATATCACAAATCCTTCATTATCATATCCGTTCTCATAGCATTGTTACAAAAGTATGGAGAGATGGGTAGCATCAGCTGTACGAGGTACCAGGCAACAAGGGAAGCAGAAAGTAAAGAACCAACTCTACCAGCCTAAAAGCGAAGCCGAAACTCAAGTCAGAATTCAGTCACAAAATTGTGCATATGAAAACGAAAATAAGGCAGTCAGACAAGTGAGTAGACAGTGGGGTTGGAGGATTGCAAGAACCTTCTGGACAAAGCCTGGGGTGGGAGGTACCACAGATGAGCACCAGGAAGAGATTCTGACCCAAAGAAAGCATTAATTAGTAGGCATGGAGGAAGCCTGTCCTTCCGAGAACCTGACCAGTATCTGAATGCCTACTCTTTTATGTTCTGGGCACAGCTGGTAATGGCTCAGAGAGGTCTGTATAAATGGGGCATGGTCAAGGAAATGAAGCCTTGAGCAGTAAATATTTTGTGGATTAAAGGTAAATCATATGAGATGGTGACTTTTGACATTAGAATACCTTCAACTAGAATCCAGATCATTGGCCAGATATTTCAGCAAAGACCAGTAGTCAACAACAAAAATTTTGAATTCTGGCTACAAATGTAAGACAACATTTTAGTAGTGGAAGCATAAGCTGCAGGGTAGAGAGATAGTGCGTCAGAATGCATCATCTTTTCCTAAGCAACTATGGAAAGTCCCATGGTGCTTTTTCTAAATGCCCAGGGAAACAAATCTATTAATGATCAGCAGGTGGATTATATATAGCTCATCGTTCCCCAACAGTTTTTACTAATGGGTAAATGAGATGACTGAATGACCTCTTTGATGAATTAAATATCTTGACAATGTGTTTACTTGGTCATGACCAACCAAATCAGATACAGTCAGGGGGGGACGATCAAGTTTATCTCTTTAGTGGCTAGAGTAATCTCCATAGTAGAGCTACTTTTAACTTAAAATGGATTTTCCCCCATAATGCTTCAAACTCTAAGGCTTAGCGAGGATGGGGGAGGTGGTAATCAAGACAAAAGAGTTTATAATTCTACAACAAATCATACGTTGTGGTGTATGATAGGTTTAAACCTCTTGTCACCTGGTACCCTCCCGTCCATACATGTGTTCATACAAACGCATACATGCTTGTTTATGAAGTCGAAATGAAATGAATATGGAGGAACAGAAGAAACAAAATGTTCAAGACAGAGACAAGAGAGTCCATGGGATGACCCCTAGGTTTCAATACAGCTGGAAGGTGGAAGAGGTGGCTGATGGTCCTAGGTAGCGCTAGCTGGAGAAGGTGACTATGTCTGATTGCTACTTAAACCAGGACTAGACCCTATGGGGACTCGTAAGCCAAAATGAGGAATTTGGACTTCATCCTAGGATCAATGGAGGACCTTTGAGTGCTTATAAGCAGGGAAGTGACATGGTCAGGTTTGTAGTAAAGGTATTTCGATCTGCTCTGTGGAGGAGGAAAGAGGAGCAAGAGATGGGGCTAAGAGGGGGCTGGGCAGCAAGAGGGTAAAAGGACAGGTAGTATTCTTCAGTAGTACATGCCTGGAACCCCCACCCTCAATCTTACACACTTAATATTTTATTTGTTTATTTGACACAGAGAGAGAAGGGTAGAGAGGGGATGGGCATGCCAGGGCTCCCTGCCTCTGCAAACAAACTCCAGATGCATAAGCCAATTTGTGCAATCTGGCTTTACATGGCTACTAGGATATTGAACTTGGGGCCTGCAGGCTTTGCAAGCAAGTGCCTTTAACTGCTGAGCCATCTCTCAAGCCCCATTCATATACTCTTTCTGTGAGGCTTTCTGGCTTTTTGTTACTTGTCCAGAACAGAGGGTTGTAAAATGAGATTATCATGAATGTGACTCTATCTCCAAATTGGACTCAATAGGCTTTAATTAGGTTAAGGAAAACAAAATCTCATAGTCTATTGATATTTGTGCCAAATGATAATAGCCTAATACCCAGGTACCTACCAACAACAGTCCCCAGACCTGGATGTGTATAGAACTCATAGCTGATTTTTAATTTGGAAACTTTTTTTTCAGAGGGATAAACTTGCCCTAACTAGAATGGCTTAAACTCTTTTTTTTTGCCTAATCTTGAAAGATTAAAGAAAGTTAATAGAAAATATGAGAAAAGACTGCCCCAGCACAACGGTAATGATTTTTCTTTTTATATATGATTTTATAGTTTGGGGTCAAAGGTTTTCTTTCAGTCACTATGAGGATGCCTTCACTAAAAGTTATTTTTTTCTCTATTTCAGGACCTACACTATGTATTAATGTCTTGAAGTACTCTACTGATGATATATAAATATCACTGTGCCCTGGGAATAGTTGGTAATAATCTAAGATGCTTTCAGTAGCTCCCTTCATACTTGAGAGATCACTCTGCTTCCACCTGTCAGTTACCCTCATAAACCCTCCTCATCCTTTATTCTGTAGGAAAAAGCCCTAGAGATTGAACTGGATTTTTGTTTAGAAGGTAGATAAGCTAAGACTTTTACTACATAGTGTAGCCCCTAACAGAAATCTAGGAAAATAAAAGCTGCATTGAACTTTCTATTCTGTCAATCTTGAAAGCCATGTTAACTTTGAAAAACACAGTTTTTCTAAAATGAGATGAGCAACTCTTGACATCTCTATGGGTAACGTCTCAGGCCACCCTGTTTAGCTCTTCCGACTTTTTAGACCATGTTAGTGGGATAGAGTTAGGCATCTGGAACACACTGCTCTAAAGATTTCTCTAGAGAATAAGCCTTAGGTGCCTCCTGCTTGAGACCTGGAAGTGCATGAACACCATTATTACTGGCTAATTGACCTGAGAGCTATGGTCAGGCTAGGAGACAAAAAAGGAGAAATGGTTTCAATGGGTCAGGGTTGGTATGTTATCTCTTCTTATGTTTCATTCAACATTTGCTACATCCAGTGTATACAGTGACAGACAACATGGAGAGTTTGACATGGAAACATTGTCCTTTGTCACTGTAAGAGTTGGGAAGATGTATGTGGGAGAACAAAGAAGAGGCTGTTGACAAACACTGGGGGTCTAGGAGGATTACCAAGCAATCTATCTAAGGCAGATATTGATCAAGAGAAAGAGAAGAAACCACAACATAGCCCAAAAGCTCAGAGCTATAACAGTATTGCAATCTGATAAGCCTCTGATTATTTGGGCCATGGAATGGGAGAAAATGACAGGAGGTGACATTAGTGAGAAATGCTTGGGCCAAAAGAACAACAGTCCAAAGTTTTATGCCAGGTAGTATTAGTAAAGTTCTAAGTGGAGAGAATGTCATGTACCTAACAAAGTGTAATTTTATAGTAAATGAAATTTCAAACAATTTAAAGTAAACGAAGGGGACAAAATGAGGCTGCTTTTGTCACCAGACTTTGATGCTCTGTTTTACAGCTGAAGGTTTCTACTCTGTGCTGATCAGGGTGTGGTGATTACACAGATGTGCAGAAGTAGCCTTTGCTGGACCCTCCTGTTAGGGTCTTAGAAGCAAATGATTTCCAAGTCACGAGACACCGAATATTTTACCAAGAGCCCTTTCAGGCCATATACTAGGGGTAAGTCTTCAAAACAGAGCATAGAGCCAAGCCCTCCCAGCTCAAGGATTGAGCACCTCCTACTAGACCTAGAGGAACCAGGAATTCCCTTGAGCAGTAGTTCTCCAGCCTCCCAAACTTGGATAACAAACCACAGACAGATGGCCAGTGGCCTGCTCAAATTCACCCAACAGATGAACCCAAATGATGTTTGAAAACTATGGGCTCTTCTTAGTGTCGTGAACTTCTATCCTAGGGGACTTTGCAGGAAACTTCAATTTCTTGACCTTGTCACTGTCTAATGATGATGCCAATGTCTCTTTCACGCCAAGGAGCTTAGGAGTTTCACATTCTGCATGCATGTCACAGATATTTCCTCTAGTGGGCTAATTCCTTCTATTAGGAATTAAAAGATCGTGGCTGGCCCTATAAAGAGAAGGAGGAGGGTAGCAAGTCCCAATCACAAAGCCATGTTAAGTATCAAGATATGGGATAGCATGTTAAGAAATAGAAGCAAAATGATGAGATGTGGTTAAGGAAATCTCAAGGCTGGTCTTGAGAGCCTACTTTGTATAAATCACAGGCACTAAAATGGCAAAAAAATGCATTTACTGCTGCTATCAGAGATAGGAGGGGAAGGAACAGTGTCCCAAAGAGAAACAACCAGATGCAAGTGGAAGAGGCATAATAGTCTTGGGCAGCCAATAGGGAGGCAGGCAAACCTCAAGCCTTAGCGCAGCCAAAAGGTTTAAAGAACATTCTATGAAAGAAATCATAAAGATGTTTTAAGAGTCCATTCTTCCCAGCAACTACTTGAGCAAAGCCTGGGGCTCTACAAGCATACAGAGCAAGAATGGGATCCCCAGGGTAGACCTCTGAATCTGTGGACAAACAGGAGCAAGGCTGGAACCCTGGCTTTGTGTCACCTTCAATTCCTTAGAAGAATTTCCGATTCACACAGTTACACACGCTGGCTAGTACACACCCCTTTCCACTGACCAATAAGCACGTACATGGCAATGACCTAGCACTTCTGTTTCTTTTCCCCACAAAAACACAATTTTAGCCCCCTTAACTCCTCTCCCCATCCTGTGCAAGTTTCACTGGGTTTCCAAATTTTCAGTTGTACTCCATAGCACCTCCCCCAATTCCTTGAAGGGTAGGTCACTTTCTTCCAAGCACACCTGCAAGAAGTACCTATTAAAGCCAAAGAACATCACAGCCCCCAGAGTCCCTTCAAGCACCCAGACTGTGGATTACTCAGAAGTCACTCCCCACCACCTGTTTCCCCCTCCAAGCCACTGGGACCCTCACTTCATGTGAGCGACACAGTTAGCTCCGTGTACCCCAAGCCTTTCGTTTCTCAACTCTTGTCCTGAAGGACAGCAGCAAGCACCCTGGGAAGCTCAGCTTTGCAGAGCCCCACAGCTCAAAGCCTGGAAGATAGGAGTTAACACTTCAACTGGCTGAACTTTATTTTCAAGGAATTTTATCTTAATCTCAGGACTCCTATAGTTTCCCCACTTCTGTCTGTGTTTTTCCAGGATTGCTCAGTCTAGTAGACATATATGAATAACATTGGTTTCACAGGGTCATCTAAAGGCTCCCACTTCTACAGGTTCAACAAGAGATATGGCTGGATGTGCTGTTAGTGGCAGTTGAGAACATTCTGGATGTTCTGTGACAGTTAGTGGCTCTGACCTAGAGGTCAGAGGTCACAAGTCTTAAGGTTTCTTGGTGCTGGTCTGGAAAAATAAAATGTTTATGCAAGTAAGCCAGCTAGGTATCATTTCAAAGTATGTGTTTAGTAATTCCCAATTTATCTTTTTGTGACTTTCCTATAAAATCCCAACTTAAAGACAATATAAGTTTCTCACTGTTCATTTGAGGGGTTAGACTGAAGACTAGATTCTCACATGTTACCAGCCTAAGTGGCTACCCAAGTTCAGGAACCTAATCCTTGTGAAAAAATGAGACCCATTTGTGCATGAGGTGGAAGGTGTGGTACAATGCCAGGTGGAGAGGCCATGAGAAGAGTTAAAGACCCATCAACAAAAATAGGCAGGAAATATTAATATTTTCCTTATAAAATGGCTTTTCCATTTTACCTTTTTATGGCTGCATAAAGCTATCTGTGCAAATTAAGGAATAATTATTGAGCAGACAACCATGCCACCTGAATATTTTTCTATCCTTGAGTAGAATGAAGTTTTCACAGGGTCATTAATGAAAAGTGTCTCTAAGCCATTAATTAATGTGCAGTGGAGTGGATTTGGGATAAGTAGAGAGAAGATGGGTGCCGGTGCTTCTAACCTGGGGTGTAGGTTTTCAGAGAGGCCTGAGGTGACATGCACCCACAGGGCACTAGGCTAGGTTGTCCCAGCCTCCCATCCAGCTCCACTTCAATTCATTCGTGAAACAAGGCACCATAACTGTTGTGAAGACGAAAAAGCACATGCTATCACATTGAAATTCTAGGGTTGATTCCCATCTGCTCAGTATTCTTTAATATGAAAGGAAGGTGACCTATGGAAACGGATAACTATCTTAGAGATCTGGGATAAATTTTGGAAAGTCTGATCATCTCTTAAGAAATCTGGTGAAGATTAGTTGAGGGGCAGCTTTGAAAATTGGAACAGCCGCAGAAATAAGAATCGGCTTTGAGCTTCCCTACCCATTATCAACACACTTCTAACCTACTTTAGAAAAGACCATATTTGCTCTTTAATATTAAAGCTTCTTTTTTCTTTTAAACACAGGTCAGGAATGTTTTCTTACAGGCCCTTCTTGACTTGCTGCGCTATTTAAAGAGCTGTTAGTTTTCACTCCTCAGGGCATGGGATACTCAAGTCTCCATAGTCTCCCTTAGTGGGAAAGGAGGGGCTTGCAGTCAGGTTCCATGTTGCTGGGATGAACCTCCAAACTAGACACAGGTTATGGGAGGAAGGAGTTTATTTCAAGCTTCCAGGTCTGGGAAGAAGTTCTATCAGTGGTGAAAGAAGCTGCTTCTATACATCCAAACAGAGAGAAACCACCAACAGTCAGCAAAACCAAAAAGCAGCAAAGGTGAACAGGCAGCAAACAGCAGGAACTCAGCCAGAGCTCAAATCTCTCTGCATGCCTGTTGAGCTGGAAATCAGATCCACCCCTCAAACACACTTTAGGGCTGGACCCAAGGACCCCCTCTATCCCAAATGACACCTCCTGCAGTCGGCTGGAGATTCAAGTTACAAGCTTTAATAAAACACCCAAGTCTATGTGGGATCTACGTGGGACAAACATTCAAACGACCAGAGTGTATTCCCCAGCTGACTATTGTGGGCAGATACTTTGTTAGATTTAACATCGCTTTTAAGTGTTGTTATAAGTTCTATAATTAAATAGGGTATATTTGTCAAGGAAAAAGAGACATTATAGCTAGAAACCAAGAGGTAAAATGTAGAAATTTAGTGTGACTTATTGATCCAAAATGTAGGCATGCCTGTTCTCCCAGTCTCTCTGCTTGCAAATAAATTAAAAAAAATACATATATTTTTTTAAAAAGCTGAACAACAGCAAGGACTGAAAATAAGGCGCATTTTACGATGAAAACAAAAACAGAGTAAATGCATATGCCTGTTTCTGGTTTATCCTCAGGTTCTCCAGGAAGCTTCTCTTCTTTTGGCCTCTAAACTTGACTCAAGTGTGATGAGTCCAGGATTTGACTCTGGGCTGGGCAGGCACTTTGATATGTTAAGATGGCTAAAATCACACTGTGGGATCTCTCCCAGGTAGGCACTAGAGGGTGAGAAAGAGACATTTGACCAAATCTGGTTTTTAAGATGGAACAACCAAGAGCCGTTCTGCCCTGCAGGTGTTTCAGTTTGTTGACACAGTTTCTTTATCCAGAAGAAAATTATTAGTGAGAAATGGCTGCCAATATACCATTGAGGGCATGCTTTCTTTTCTGAGTCAAACAGGTAGGAAAAATGTAATTGTCTAGGTACTTTTTAAGGTCACTTGTAGTTCTGGGAGGAGCTCTGCGGCTCAGCATTTGAGCCATCTGCTAGGATGAGCCAGGGCCACGCTGACAATGTGGCTTTTCCCTTGGAAGCACTGAGGACCTTCCCCTCTGTTCTGATCTTCTTCTTTCATACTGTGCACTGTTTAGGGTTCAACCTCTGGACTTTCAAATCTCTCTGATCAAGAGAATAGGTGACTGACCAGGGTTGTAGGACTTGTTAGCAGTGTCCTGTCATCTCCTGGGCCTGTGTGACCTGAAAGAATAGGATCCAAAGTATTGGTTGTCCTTTAAGTTCTGGTGTTTTTAATGAGGTTTCCCTCCTACATACGGTTATTGAGCACTCAGAAGGAAGCACAGTAACAGACTCTTGAGCCAAATAAACTAGTTACAGAGTGGCGCCAAAAGTTCAAAGTCATTCTAACGTTCAGGTCTCCTTGTCTGGTGACTGTGAAAGCCATATCTAGAACATACAAAGCAGGCATGTCTTATTTAAATAGCTAATGACTATAACTACAAGCAGAGCATGTTTTTGTTTTTAATATTTGCTAAGGAGAAATTTTGTATGAAAAAATTTTGTGTTGATATCCCCTTTACCCTCCTCCCTGCCCCCCCCTTCCACTGAGGGCCCTCCACAGACTATGCCCTGCAAATAATTTTTATCAACACATTTAAAACACCTAGACAGTTTAGTTAAAAAGCAACTTAAGCAGAATAGAGTTCTAGCACTGTGTGTTGAGACCTCATTAGATTTATCCCCAGATAATTTGGTAGCCTTGGGGATTAAGAGAGTTTGTGTTGCTCCCTGGGGGGGGGGGACATCCTAGTGAACTCCTGTTGCTGCCACTTCTCAAATGCTGGGATTAAAGGTGTGAGTTATCACACCTGGCAGAATCCTGTCACTCCTAGTAATCCCTTCAATTCTGCTGGAGGGTCTTGGGGAGTGAGTGGGAAGGGGCAAAAGGGTTGGGCTTGGGGGAATTTATCCCATTTTTCTTAAAAGTAGGTCTAGTTGGAGAAAGCTATTATCCCCTCAGGGGGGGCAGGGTTCTTTACCTCCTGATGGATCTGTTGCCTGGGATAAGAAAACCCATGGTAATGCCTTCCTCTCTCATTTATCTCTATTAACTTGGGGTTAGCCGCTAGAACTCTTCAAAAATTGAGGAAGTACACAGGTCCTCAGAACACTGGGGGAAACACTGCCTCCCTAAGGACATCACAATGAATGAAGCTAGACTACTTCCCTTATAAAGCCTGAATCTGAATGACATTCATGATCATATCATGTAACCATTAAGATGACCTGTTTACATGCTGTTAAATTATAAAAATTCTAGTTTGCCGTGAACCTTTGTTATAAGTTTGGATATCACTTGCCTTTTATGTTTCTTTTTTTCCTATCACATAAAAGTTTGAGAAGTACATTCTAACAGTGCTTTCAAAACCTTAGACAAGAGAGAAAACACAGAAAGAAAATCAACAGTATATGCTGTTTCCCTTCTCCTTTGGTCATTTTCTCTCCAAGACAAGGTGTGATGACATATAGTATAAGTCTGCTTGGCCTCTGACATGGGATGCTTTCCCAAATGCCAGCTTCCTGAGAGTTTAAATCCAAATCCCAGGATGCCAGCTTCCTGAGAGTTTAAACAGCCTATAATGAGTTATTAGTGTAATCTATATTACAATGAGGCAGAAAAAGCAAGAGAGATGGAGAATTAAATTTTCAATATGGGGGCCTCAAGCTAGGGCATACACAGTCCCCTGGTTCCTTAGAAGCAAGGAGGCACATCATTTTAGAACAAATTAAATTCCATTTAATTCTAGGAATTTTTAAATTTCCTTTATGATTTATTAATGGATTCATTCACTATTTAATAGTGTGTTGTTTAATGAGCCTACACATCAGGACTTTAAAGATCACACTCGGAAGCCTGGGGTTTAGGATTTAGGGCCTGAACTGTTACTGGTGAGACCCTAAATACAAGCCTCCATTACCCCATCTAGAAGTCTCTAGCTCATGTATGAAAAGACATCTCTTTTTGTGCTCTGTATTTCTTCCCACGGCCAGAGAACAGAGCTTCAAAAAATGTGTCTGGGTGGGGCCACCATACCAGTGTGACCTTGCAGTGTATTTTCTCTGGATTTAGGTCTTTAGGGTCTACGGATTTAGACTCTCACTGATAGAACCTGAAAACACCTATAGATTTAGATCCTATAGGGCTTACTAACGTGACTCTGAATATTTGCCTGTCTGTGTAGGATCTATGACTGACCTCAGCCACACATTCCCACATTTAGACTCTAAGTATGCCTTAGCCTGAAGCAGTTCTGAAAGGAAAAAAAAAGACAAAAAACCCACTTCTGGGGCAAAGCATTCCCCACTGAAATCTGCTAGGTTGTTTGGATTAAGAAAGCCACATTTAATTCACCACAGACAATACAGAAACAACAGGATGTCAACAGGAAAATCATCTTGTTTCCCTCAAAACCTAGAAACTATCAGACCCAGTCATGAGCAAGTGTCTCTAACTATTAAGCAATCCTTCAGTTCCTAGGTGGCTGGCCTTAGGACTGAGCTGATGAGCCGGACTCAGCCTTCCGTCATAGCCACGTGATCCTTGTCTGCGGAGGCTGGCTGCTGCATCTCTCTGACCCTGTCTTCTCACAGCCATTGGTGCTCAGCCTGGTCAGCCCTGCAGGACCCAGGTGCCTGCTGACTTCTTAGTATTGCATAGCGCAGTGGGCACACTGCATGGATCTCAGACCATTGAATAAATAAATTTCATTTAGTTTTCCGAGGAACTTTAATCACTTTTCTGCCAGGGACACTGAGGGCTGCCTTTCAAGGGGACAGTGAGCACTGCTGTTCATACCCAAGGAAGAGACCCTCTGGAAAAAAAAAGAGGGACAGAAAGCCAACCATGGAATTCAGCTGGATTATATGTGTCTGGGTTCTTCTTCGGGTCAGGAGAGCAAGGGAGATGCCATAAGCTCCATGGTTATTCTCCCCACTTCCTTCCCAGCTTATCTTGGTTCATATTGACCATGAGATGAGTCTGAGTTGGTGGTCACAAGTCCCAGAGAGGCCCCCCCCAAATGATACTCTTTAGGGGCATTAGGTTCATTTTTCTCCATCAAAGAATTAAAAGGCAGAATAGTATTTAAAAGAATACAGTTTATTTAAAAGTAAGAGGTAAAGAAAGCAGAGGGAACAGACTCCTCAGTGAGGAAGGGATCCCAGAGCTGAAAAAATCCATCAGCCCCCTCCCCATGGGAGCTTTTCATACATGAGGGAAGCCACCTATACAGAGCCCATGCTTGGTCACCTTAAATGAAGGCGAAGGCCCTGATATTGACCTATAGTGCATCTAGACTGCAGAGGTTCCAGAAAGCCCACCAAGTCAGTTCACTGGGGGGAAGATTCCCCCAGGCCAGGAAGAAGAGTGGAGTCACCCTGTTTTAGCATTCTAGGTTAGAATATAGTCATCTACCAAGGGCACTTTTTCCCTATCCGTCAGCCTCGCCATGGAAACTGCCTAGCTCCTTCACTTCTCAAGGTCCCCAGCTTAAAAGAGCATGCAAGTTTTTAAATTTCTCTCTTTTATTAATCACGAACTTTACTGGATGTTGGTCACATTCCCGTCGAGTTATCCTCATCTCTACTTTCCCCTACCCTCATTTCAGCCAGTGTCCTCCTCGGTGGGGTTATTGGTATTCACTGTGAGATCATAAATGTATCTTATCAGTCAGTCTCTCTGTTGGGGGAGACTGTGCCTCAGAGTATTCCTTCCCACCCTGTGGCTCTTAACAATTTACTTTAGTGTTATGCTATCTGCAACCTCTGAGTTTCTATTTTGATGAGTTTTGAGTGTCATCAGTGTCTCATGCAGGTTGTCAGGCTAGCAGCAAGAGCAGCACTTACGTGCTTTGTATCTTCACTTTCTTTGTAAGGTCTCCTGGGCCCTGGCAGACGTGATAGTGCGATAGAGGTAACACGTTTTGTGCCAGGCAGTCAGTTACCTTTCCTTGTTGCACAGACAGATCTGGGCTCTCCCTGGTTATTTGCAACCATCTGAAACAACAACAACAATGAAACAGACTTTTCAACCAAGAGTGAAGGCAGCGTGGATGAAAGTGGACGAGCACAGTTACTTAGGAGAGTTTTTGATGGTGATATTCTTCTTAGCCAAAGGCTAGTGGGAGTGTCACTTTGGAGCTATGACCTTCCAATCATAGGCTTCTGACTTGGTTCTCAGTACCAGGTATGAGTGGTCTCCTCCAGAGAGGGCCTCCAGTTATTCAATCAGAGAGCTGTTGATCACCCCCATAGCCTGGGTGCCACTATTGCATGGGCGTGTGCATTTTGTTCAGTTGATCGATTACTCGGTCCTGTTGGTGGCAGCTCTTATCTCCCAGCACCTTACACAGCATTTCTTTGTCCATGAGGGCGAAGCCAGCAGGGAGCTGGCTTCCTTCTAAGTTCCAGTGTGATCTTCTGATGTCCTGTGTCTCAGGTGGTCTTCAGCAATAGAGTCTAACCCTTTAGCTCTTACAGGTCACTGAATGCTTTGGCAATGGCCTGCATTGTTTTCTGGGGACCTCATGGGTGGTTAAAGTTCTGTCTCTTAGTATGCAGTCCAGGAGGACAGTGTGGACAGTATTGAGAGTAATGTGCTCACAGTGAAACATAACTGGCCCTTTCTCATAATGTCCCCGTAATGGGCCACCAGATGACACAGGACTGAAGTCCTGGGAAGGATTAGCTCTTTATGCAGAAGATCCCCAGACCAACAGAATCCCAACTTGGGGTCCTTGTCCAAGTTATCAAAGTATTAAAAACAGAGACTCGGCAAAGGATAAATTAGGAGATTTATTTTAGGGACAGTTAGGAGGGAAAGCAAAGCAAATAAGCACCCTAGTCCAAAGAAATTCTCCCCCTTCCAGCCTGATTGGGGGAATGGAAGAAGAAAGGAAGGCATAAGGGAAGGAGTAGAAAAGGACAGAAGGAGAGAAGGGACTTACATGCCAGTTACAGGTCCAGTTAAAGGAACCAGTCATCTGATTAGAATAAGCCTCTTCATCGGGCTCAGATGGTGTGTAGGGAAACACCGTATTGGTTAGTAAGCCTAAGAGGAACCCAGAATCAGGAAGAGTCTGTAAGACAAGAAGAAACAGGAAGATATTGGCATTGCTGAGGAGGGATGAAGAGGTGGTTGTTTTCAGCCATCTTGGATGAGACTGGATAGACAGATGTTTCAGTCTTCCCAAGGCAGGCAAGTTAGCATAGCATAGTTTCTATGGGCCAGTCCCTAGTTAACTAGCGATCAGGAAAAAAAAAAGTTACTTTGCTCCTCATCTATATCAATATCAATACCAGAGTAACGCTGGCTTCATAGAGAGAGTATGAAAATAGTCTTTTCCAGAAGTAAAAGTGTTGGTTTTAGTTCTTTGTTAAATGTCCGATAGATTTATGCTATGAATGCATCTGCATTTGGGCTTCTTTTTTTTTTAACTTTCAAAAATAATTTATTTACTTGAGAGAGAGAAAGAGGGAGGGAGAGAAGAGAGAGAGAGAGAGAGAGAGAGAGAGAGAGAGAGAGAGAGAGAGAGAGAGAGAGAAGACGGGCCAGGGCCTCCAGTCACTGCAAAAAATCTCCAGACACGTGCTCCACCTTGTGCATCTGGCTCTACAGGGGTACCAGGGAATTGACCTAGGGTCCTTCTGCTTTGCAGGCAAATGTCTTAACCACTGAGCAATCTCTCCAGCCTTTTTTTTAAACAAAAGCTTTTTGTTGACAGGTTTCATAAGTACAGACAATAAACCATAATAATTCAGGCTTCTTTTAGTTGAGAATTTTTTTAAATTACTGCTTCAGTTTTATTACTTGACAGACCTGTTTAAATTATTGATCTCAATTTGGTTTAATTTTGATTGGTCCTATAAATCTATAAGTCCATCTATTTCTTTTTAATTATTCAATTCGGTAAAATGATTTTAATGTATATCCTTAGGAATTTTAAAATTTTCTTTATGACTTTTTAATGATCTATTAATAATTGAATGGTGTGTTGTTTAATCTTTGAGAGTTGTTTATTTTCTGTAGGATTTCTTGTTTTTCTAGCTTTATTGTGTACTAGCTAAATAAAAGACAAGGAGACAGGACACAAGTTTCTCTTGAGAATCAGTCCTGCCTTAGATGTCATCTCTTTCTCTCTTTTGTGCGTCTCAACATCTCGTCTTTGTTCCATGTATTTAAAGTTTGGACTTGGCCAGTTTCCTTTCTGGCCCTGTCTATTTGGTGTTTTGTAAGTCTCCTCTCATCTTTCCCCAGAGTTTGGAAATTTTCCTCTATAATTTTGTTGAAGATATTTCCTCTTCCATACTCTTCTATGCTTACCGTTTTATAGATTTGTGAACTTATCCTTGATTTCAGATACCTGATCTGTTTCCTCTACCCTTTGGCTAATCAGGAAAGGTTTCATGGAGAAAATAATCAGGCCAAAGGAGTTTATAAAGGGAGGTAGATGGTTACCAAGAAAGAAGTGACTCTGTTCCAGGTGGCGGTGATCTCAGCAAGGTCTGGGGATGGGGACTGAGGAAAGGGAGCTGAGCTTTGGCTGGGGTTGCACAGAGGCTATGCAACTGTGGTTAAGAACAACCAAACCAATCCAGGCAGGGGCTAGCAGCCCAAATGGACATCATGACTGCAAGCCAGCCCTGGGTGTGCAGGTGGAGAAGGCCAGAGCATTTTTGTCTACACCAGGGACTAAGGCATGCAGCATGTTTAACCACGTGACTGAGTGAAGGCAGAGTGAGGTGGGTATCTTGCTGGGTGCTACCTGGAGTGTGGTAGGAGCCCAAACCTCACAAGAGAGACCTGTAATTCAGGGACAATGTTCACTATAAAGACAGATGCTTTACACATTGTGGATGTGTATGAATGAAGGAAAAAAGTAAACGCTCCTTAACTTTTCCTTAACTTCCTATTTCATAGCATTTGAAGGGTCTGAAACGCTACTTGTATATCATGAAGTCTAGAGCACAAGCGAGCAATGGTAGAAAGCAATGGGAAGGTTGCCTAAGCTGGCTGCATGGGCTCCTCTACCTACCTCTACCCTGGCTGGGGTGTCCAAGCTGTCATCATCACCACGTGATGTAATCAGCCACTTCAGCTGTCCTGGCCTGGGGTTCAAGGGCAGGAAGCCTGGATTTAGACCAAGGGTTTTCAAAGAGCTGGCCTTGAACTTGCATAAGTCACGTCTCACATTTGCTGTCAGAAGTAATCATTTAGTGACACCCAAGGAAACCTACCTACCTGGATGGCCCCGGGTCCAGGTAGACGTTTTGGAGTATCTTGTCCCTGCAGAGAACAAAGTACACTGCCCAGAGACTGTTGGCAGTTGGTTGGTACCATGTGGTACATTCACGTTCAGTTTTATGAGGCGATGCCAGGCTTTCTCAGAGCGCTTCAATTATTTTTCTCTACCCATCAACAGCCCATAAAATTTTCAGTAGTATACATCTTTGATGCTCATGTATTGTCAGGTGTCTCCTTTTCTTACCCACTTAATTGGTTTAAAATGGCATTTCATTATGAGCTCGAGTTACATTTCTCTGATTGCTTATGAGGTTGAACGTTTAATGTCAACCTCAGTGCAATAAATACCTGTTAAAAACCTTGGCCCACTTATTCCCCCGGTTGGGCTGTTTATCTTTTTAAATTCATTTGTAAAACATAAAGATTTTTGTGTAAACTGCTCCGTAATGACCATCACTTACAGGCACTGTAAACACAACTCCCTACTTCTCTGGATTGCATTTTCACTTTATAACATTTTTTTTGTTGTTTAACACAAGTTCTTGGAGTTACAAATAGAGGAAACTCATGAAACCAGCACACCCATCTTTCCCCTGAAGTAACAATTTGTAACTTAGAACAATATCAGTACCAAGAAATTTGACATTGGTGCAATACTGTTGACTTGGTTAGATGCCTTATTCAGTTTCTGCTAGTTTTGATATAAACTCATTATGTATGCAATCTATATGATTTTACAAGCAAGCTCTACTAAACTTCAGAGACACAGATTATTCCAAGAGTGTTAGATTATACAATTTCATTTCTAATGTAGAAAATTTACAGTATCTTGCTCTTTGATTTATCTGAGCTGATTTATTTTTTTAACCAAATTTTCACAGAAGTGATTTTAAATTTGAAAATTTCTTTGAAAGAAATGAAAGAGCAATCTAAACTGGAACATTCCTACTGCTGAGGCAGACAGAAGCATTATGCGGTCTTTGCAAAAATTCATTTTAGTAAAAGATTGCTCAGCGATAGCTCACAATTTTCATTCTGGGAATCTCATTTTCAAAATTGAGGCCGAGTGGAGATTCAAATCGGTTTTAAGTAGATATCGATGAAAAGCTAACTCACAAAAATAATTGAAAGATTTATAGCAGGCTTTT
Organism: Zapus hudsonius; assembly: GCA_004024765.1. NCBI lineage: Eukaryota > Metazoa > Chordata > Mammalia > Rodentia > Dipodidae > Zapus > Zapus hudsonius. Next base: position 37,865 of record PVHP010001516.1, on the reverse strand, counting down.
GGAGCCTCCACTAAGACATGGTTCACACCTGGATGTTGTAGGAAAAGTGAAAAAAAAGAAAAACTTAGGCAAGTCGCTGAAATTATTTCAAAACAAAAAAAAAAAAACCCACAGGACTGTTTTTCCTGCTTCTATTCTCACTTCACTTATTTTGCAGTGACTCTTCAGATTGTAAATTAATATCAGTCTGTTTCCTGCTTTGATTTCCATTGCATTTATTTTTGAGAGAGATACAAAGCATTAGCCTTATCCACCTCACTGTTGCTCCCGATTAGACACGAAGTCCCGTAGAATGTCAAGAAGCAATGTTCACTTCGATTTTTCCTGAACTTTGCAATACAGAAACTGGTATCCCTGATGGGAATCATTACTCAATGGGAATTGGCTGCAAAAAATATTCCAAGAAAATTCCCTATGGCTCTCAGTCAATCATCTTAATGCCAAGTCAGTCTAAGTGACTAAATTTCACTTATAACTAAAAGGCTGAGAGTAGAGGGTGTCATCCGCTACACAGTGACCAGTGAACTAGTTTGATGTTACCCTGTCCAAGGGAGGTGGTAATGGGAACATTCTATGCATCCTTGGGGTTTAATGGCAATTTAAAATCACTGTGGTTTATCTGGATCCATCACTTCCCAGATCTATTTACAATCCCCTCTCCTCCCTGGTGCAGGGGCCTCTGCACCCATGGCTGGAAGAATCCTCTTTGTCATTTCTTCTGTCACTTGCTGCCTGACATGCACTCAGCCTGCTGTGCAGGCCCCTGGCTTGTCCCTTTAATGGCTCACTGGGTAGCTTTTATAAAAGGAAACACCGTGATTGGTGAGTGCATTCAAGAGAATCTCAAACGATTAAGAGCAACCTTCTAGCTTTTAGTGAAAGCCTTTTCTAAAGTGGACCATCAAAGGCCTGGAGTGTCAGCTACCTTGTAAAATGGCACAGGTTCATATATCCTATTTTGTGGGGAGGGATAAGAGCCCAGTTTCATTTATGTAGTGTGTCAGAAAACCAATCGTCCATAGCTATCAAACTACTTGGTGTGTTAAAAGTCGATTTTTTTTATATTCTAAAATGACAATGGCAAAAATATTTTCATGCATTTGCAATTTCTTTCTCTGCTGTGGGTTTTTATGAATGTCTCGGGTAGGTGATATCTGTACACTTGTCATAAATAGCCTTTATTGTGTTAAGCAGTATTCTTTCTAAACCTAATTTGTTGAGAGTTATTTTTAATCAAGAAAGGATGTTAAGTTGGGCGTACTGAGTCTAGGCTTGTGTTCTATGGGAGACATTCTTATTACTGACTCAGTCTTTCTGGTTATTGGTCTGTTGAGATTTTTCTCTTCTGTCATGATTCAGTATTGGTAGGTATTTCATTTACCTCCTAGTTGCTGGGATACAATACCCAACCCAAACAGCACATGGAAGGAAAGAGTTTCTTTTGGCTTGTGGTCTTGAGGTGAAGTTTCATGGTGGCATGGCAGAGCAGAGACTGGGCATCACCTCTTACCACAGCAGCTGGGAGGGAGCAGCAAGAGCTGGCTATAACACTCCACAGCCTGCCTCAAGCGACATACCTCCTCTAGCAAGGCTCCACTTCACAAATTGCCACCAGCTGGGGATTGAGTATGAGGCTTAAACACACAAGGCTGGAGGGGGTTCAGTTCATGTTCAATCTACCTCAGTAGGTCTTATTTCTAGGAGCCCACCTAGACGTGGATTTCGTCTATGTTATTTGTGATGGTTAGCATGGATTATCAACTTGACCAGATCTTGGATCACCTGGAAGATAAGTCTCTGGGCATGTCTGTGAGGGAATTTCTTCACTGAAGGCTCATTCCACACGCCGCTGGGATGAATCTTCAAACCAGGCACAGTTTTTTCGAGGAAAGGATTTATTTGTAGCTATAGATACAGGGGAAGTTCCAGAATGCAAAAGAGGCTGCTCCCCTTTCACAGGTCCAAGCAGAGAGAGAAAAACTCATCACCAACACCACACACAGAATAGCAAACATGCAGGGGGGGCAAGGAGAGAATTATTTCACTTTTATATAGCCCTTGGGTGGGATCTTACAACCCTATCCCAGACTTAATGGCTTCCTGAGTCTCTTTCCTTCTTGCACTGCCCACACAGGAAAGGATATTTACTTGTAGCTCCTTTGAGCTTCCTTCATCCTGCCCCCTACTGAGAGGCTGCCTTCCTGTGAACATCCTCAGAGACCCACCCAACATTACTTGAAAGGTCAAGTTGACAACAAAACTTAACCATTACAGTCTACCCCTTGTCAATTTGACATCAAATCATATCTCCTTACATCATGCTTTTAACATATAATGGCACAAAGCAAACATTTCCAACTGCTATGAGGCATAACAAGGAAAGACTGGGCCAATGCAAATTCAACAAGCATCAGCAAACATCCACATCTGCAGTTTAAGTCTCATAGTACAACCAGTGACTGACAGTCTCTGGGTTTTCCAATTCTGTCCCTCCAGCTTGGCTGAGTACCTGGGGAAACTTCCATCCCAAGCCAACAGCACTCCATGGCAGCCCTTGTAAAGTCCTGGTATATCCAAAACGTCTTCGGGTCTCCATTGCAAACCACGGTCCATCTTCCAATGGCTTCACTTGCCAATCAGAGACTTCACGCCCTGTTTCAAATACTGCATCTCAGCAGTGGCTCCTGAAACCATGTGCATTTCATGACCCACTCCATGCATACATCCCTCATGCTTCCAAAAGAAATACCAGGTATGCAGGACACAGCCATCTTGTTAATTCAGGGACAAAACAGACGTGACTTTGAGGAGCAGATTCCTTTCTTTCAGTGATTTCCTTTCCAAAGAGTTTACATAATCATTTTCTGTCCTTTCTGGGTGGACACACCTCAGGCATCTCTCCATTGTTCCATCCATTACTTAAATTTAACCTTGGTCAAACTCTCTGGGCATGGACAGTAGGATGCATCCACCCCTTGACCCAGGCACACACTTCTATTAAGGTTTTCTGCAGTCTCTCCTTCCCCGTAGAAAGTTCATAAGCCAAGCCTCCAAATTCAATTCTCTCTGCAATGACCATTTCCAAATTCTCATCAGAATAGTCTATAAAACTTGGCTTACCACTCTGGAAGGTATCTTCAGGTGCAAGTATCAAGTCCTTGTCCATTCCTCCAACACACATGTTCTAGAACAAAATCCACCTGGTCAGATTCATCTCAGCAAATCACCCCACTCCTGGTACCAAATTCTGTCATAGTCAGCCACATGCTGCTGGGATGAATCTCCAAACCAGGCACAGTTTATGGGAGGAACAGATTTATTTGTAGCTACAGATACAGGGGAAGTCCTGTAACAGGGAAAGAGGCTGGCCCTCTTTCACAGGTCCAAGCAGAAAGAGAAACTCATCACCAACACCACACACAGAATAGCAAACAGGCAGGAAAGGGGAAAGGAGAAAATTCTTTCACTATTTTATATAGCCCTTGGGTGGGGTCTTGCAACCCTATCCCAGACTTAATGGGCTTCCTACACTGCCCACACAGGAAAGGATATTTACTTCTAGCTCCTTTGAGCTTCCTTACATTCTGCCCCCTACTGAGAAGCTGCCTCTCTGTGAACATCCTCAGAGACCCACCCAAGATTACTTGAAAGGTCAAGTTGACAACAAAACTTAACCATTACACCCACCTTGGATTTCGTCTATGTTATCTGTGATGGTTAGCATGGATTGTCAATTTGACCGGATCTTGAATCACTTGGAAGACAAGTCTCTGGGCATGTCTGTGAGGGAATTTCTAGATTCAGTGCATTGAGGTGGGAGGACCCACCTTCACTGAAGGCCCATTCCATGAAAGCTTGGTGCCAGGCCTAATAGAAGGCGCAAAGCCACCTGAGCACCAGAATTCCTTTCTCTCTGCTTCCTGACTGTGGGCGCAATGTGAGCACCTACTGTCATGACTGACAGTACCCTCGATCTGTGAGCCAAAATCAACCTTTCCTTCCTTACGTCACTTTTGCCAGGTGTTTTGTCATAGCAACAAGAAAAGTCATGAATGCATTCACCTTCTTTTGTCATATAATTGTATTTTTGGAGTTACAGTCTTAATGTTTTCTCCTTCATTTCTGATTAAAACTATTTGAGTCTTCTTTCTTTTCTTAGTCAGTCTAAGCTAATATTTTGTCAGTTTTATCTTTTTTAAAACTTCACCTCTCTGTTCTTCCATTTCTACTGTTAAAGTTTTCCTGTGTCACAGTGGCTCTGGGTTTTGTTGTTTCTGTACTTTTACCAACTCCTGGCTGAGTTTGTTCTCTCTCTCCTAGTGTTTGAACTGTTATGTTAGATGTTTGGGATCTTTTTTTAAAAAATGCAGACATTTACTATGTAAAATTTCCTCTTAGAACTGTTTTTGTTATATCCCCGAAGTTTCGGTTATTCTCTTAGTTTGTCTCAAGATATTTTTAAATTTCTCTCTCTTTTTTAAAAAAATTATCTTTTTATTAATCTGGAGAGAGAGAGAGAGAGAGAGAGAGAGAGAGAGAGAGAGAGAAAGAGAGAGAGAGAGAGAGAGAGAGAAAGAATGGGTGTTCCAGGGCCTCCTGCTGCTTCATACAAAGTCCAGACACATGTATTACTTTGTATATCTGGCTTTATGTGAGTACTGGGGGAATTGAACCTGGGCCATCAGGCTTTGCAAGCAAGTGCCTTTAACCATGGAGCCATCTCTCCAGCCTACCACCTAGCTTTTTATGTGGGTGTTGGGGATCCAAACTTGGGTACTCATCTTGCAATGCACATGCAGCTATCTCCCCAAGCAGCCCCAGTTCTGATGTTTTTGTTTGGTTCTTATCAGTGTTGTCGGGACACTCAGCACATTCATTCATGCATTGCTCTCTTGACCTCATGGAGAATCTTTTTGTCTTAAAATGTGTGTTTGTGTGCATTTTTGTGCAGGTCCATGTGTGTATGGGGGCCAGAGGACAAGCTCAAGTGTTATTCCTCAGGAATGCTGTCCATATATTTTTTTTTGAGACAGGGTCTCTCACTGGTCTGGAGTACTCCAATTAGGTTAACCTGGTTCGACAATATGTCCCAGGAATCAGTCTGTCTCTACCTCACCAGTGCTGGGATTACAAGTGAGTCCCATCACACCAGGATTTTTATATTTATAAAATATATGGGTTCTGGGGATATCACTCCGGTCCTCATGCTTGAAGAGAAAGCCCTTTATTAGCTCAGCTATCCCTCCAGCCCGTCATAGAAAATCTTTGTGACTATTCTTTTGACCTCTCTGTCAAATAAATCACAGATTTTTACTAGATAAGGGTTGATTCAGAACTGTCATACTCATTTCTTAGGAACTATTCCCTCATTTATTTTTTTGACTCTGTCTTCTCTGCATTACATAACATGATCACATCTTCAAGTATTTTTAGATGGACCTCTGGCTGGATATACTCTACACCTATCAGCTGAACGAAACCTTCTAGCTCTTTCTCATTAAGTTTTCTTCCCCATCCTGATTTGTTTTTTTATGATCCCAAGATTAGGGTGTTGCAAATTTTGGGAGTGATGGGTTTTTTCTTGGCTCCATGGGCTTGACTCTAGTGACAAAGGCTCTGAAGTTTGAGCTCCTATCATATCCCAAAGAGAAACTAAGGAACAGGGATGAGGCTGGGGGGGGGGCAAAAGTAGATTTTATTAAGAAAATACAGACAAGGATTCCTAGGAGAGGAGTATTCCCTCAGAAGAAAGAGGGAGGGCTTAGGGCTATATCTGGAAAGGTGGAAAAGCTCCAGAGTGTCTGGGTGGCACCCTGGCATCCAAGGGAAAGAGAGAGATGGGGAGGGGAAGGGAGGAAAAGTTAGACTTTTTGAGTGAGAATTCAAAGAAAGTGGGCAGGCTTTGCAGTGAGGGTCTGCTAGCAACTACATGGAGGGAGAGGCTTTGGGGGGTTGGAGTACATTCTCTCATTAAAGGGATAACTATTTCTTCTACCTCTTAAGTGTGTCTGTGGGTGAGGGGTGTGGTAACAGGTAAAGGCAGGGCTCCAAGAGGAAGTGGCTCTCCCCTTTCTAATGTGACCAGGGAAACAGGAGTTGAGTTTCTTTCTTCAATGACCTGGAAGCGTCATGTCTTCCTACCTACAACAAAATCATGCTTGCATACTGAAACCCGGGAGACAGAAGGCAGTCTGTTGGGATGCAGCTGGAAGGTTGGGGCTGTAAGATGCGTTTCTTCTTTCCACATGAGAAGCTGAGGGCCAGAGTTTACCTCCCATGTGTTCTCTCCATGCCAGAAACTGGAAGTTGAATTGAACCTGAAGGTTCCAGCCGCTGGGAGTGCTTGTGCGGTTCAAAACCTCTTTGTGTTTCAGGCAAGGTACTCAGTGCTAAGTCCCTCTTATTCCTGAGCAAGGTGATTTAACTGTACACCGTTGATGAGGGACTATAAATAAAATGGTGTTCTATGCGTGTAACAAACCAGTCACTCCTCAGGAAGAAGCTGGGAGTTGTGTAATTTTCTCCTAACCACAAGAAGCTGTGCTCAAAGTCCTGCTTGTATGTGACTGTGTCTCTTGCTACTGGTTTCTTGTTTTCTTGTAAGAACTGACCCATGTGTAGGTGTTTATATGGTGTACCTGTGGACTGGACAGACAGCAACCAGGGCTGGGAGATTGCTCAATGGTTAAAGGTACTTGCCTGATAGAAACGTCTGGTTGCTTGGTGTGTTTGATATCCACTATGGTTTTTTTTTTTTTTAAAGTAACAGGCTCTAACAAAGGCATCCTAAGGCCTTAATAACCTTAAGAGATGATTTCATCAATTTTGTTATGTGTATTTACAAGAGCATCAAGAGGTAGAAAAAGTAATAGGAAGAAGATAACAGGCATGTCCCAAAATGAACAATCTTTTATTTTCCTCCCTTAGCTAGGGGCAGGAAATGTCCTTGAGCCTGTGAGAGAGGATCTGTTTTTTTTTTTCTTATATTTTACCCTAAAACCTAAACATGTGGCATGCAAGCTGGGGTTTTCCTTATCTCTTTTCCCCTAAACTCTGACAGGAGGGTATGAGCAAGGTCAACAGGTCCCTGGACACATGGCATGGAATCTGCTTTTTCCTAATCTATCTTCTCTAAAGGACTTCCCCTTTTCTAGAAACTTGACAGAAAGATATGAAGAACATTAAAGCACCCAGACATCTGATATGAGGACTAGACTGGCCAGCTCAGCCCCCACCCAGTAAATTCCCATAAAAGACCCCAATCAGGGTCTCCAAGTGGGCTTTCCCTTTTCTGGAAATCCCCTCCTGGTCAGCTGGAGGTCTGACTTATTCCCCTTCTCTTCAACTCTATGATGAAATCTTTGTAAACTTCACTCTCTATGGTCTGTGGGTTTCATTTGTTGAATTAATAAGACAGGAACCTGAAGGCCACTGACTCAGTGGAAGTTTTGTGTGAAATTGAATGTTTGGCACATTAACTCCTGATGACAGCCTAATCAAGAGCTGAGAAAAGCTTTGTTGCTCTCAAAGACACTCCCAAATTCCCATATCACTTCTGTTTATTTTTAAAATGTATTCTAAAAATGTCAGTACTAAAAAATTGTTCTAGATAGCACACCTTTAATCCCAGCACTTGAGAGACAGAGGTAGGAGGATCACCATGAGTTCGAGATCACCCCAAGACTACATAGTGAATTCCAGGTCAGCCTGAGCTAGAGGGAGACCCTACCTCGAAAAACCAAAATGGAAAAATCATCAAAGAGTCTGAGCACATAGCACAGTGGTCCAGTTCTTGCCTAGCATGAGCAAAAGTAAACTTAAGGGAAATGTCCAATAATTGGTATGGTTTATATATAAGATGTTTATATTTTTATACAATTAGGATTTTCCCACATAAAATGTGCTTCTTACAGAAAACCAAATACATATGAACATCCAAAAAAATCCCACTGTTCTTTATCTATTCTTGATGGTTGAGCATGCTGAAGGTCAGTTAGTTTCCACAGAAGTTTCTTTGGACAGTAACATGACTGAATTCTCCAGGCAGAAAACAAAAGCCCTGGTGGAATAAGCATGAGTTGTGTTCAGACAGATGCAGCGTTTAAATATACAATCAAACTGCTTTTTTTTTGTTGTGCTTTTAGCATGTAAATCTTTCTATTCCACCCAATAATTGAAACTTCCCAATGAAAAATAATGTGCCTGGGTGGTCTTGGGGACAAGTAGGTTTAGTCAAGAAGTGTGATGGTTTGATCAAGGTGTCCCTCACAAATGAAAGTGTTCTGAATGCTTGATCCCCAGCTGATGGCAATTTGGGAATTGGAACCTTAGAGGTGTGTTGTTGGAGGCGAGCTTATGGGGGATATAGTCAGCTTCTCTTTGCCAGTGTTGGGCACACCTTCCTGATGCTGTTTGCCACCTACTGTGACAAAGGTGATGTCCACCCCTTTGCTCATGTCATCATTTTTCCTGCCATCATGGAGCTTCCCCTGAGTCTGTAATCCAAAATAAACCCATTCCTCCACAAGCCTCTTTGGTCGGGTTCTTTTCCGTGCAGCAACAAGAAAGGTTGACTACAACAAGTAGTGCTAGAAAAATCCATTTTTAATGTATAATTTTGAGAGGAAGTTATTAGTGCTTTGCATGCATGTATGCTTATACTGACAGTTAAGCAATGTAGACCACAGGAACAGCAATGGTATATATAACCCTCCACCATCTCTAAGTCCAGCTCCACCTGATTGATGTTTATACAGTGTGACCCAGAAAACCTTGGCGGTAACATGAAGGCCAGAGGCACATATTCCTAAGGACTGAGTCAACCTCAAAATTGTATACTAAGTCCTTGCATGGGATCCCTGGGCAGTGACATGTCCTGAGAGCTTTCTAGAGACACAGAACTTTTGTCCCCACTCAGGCCTATTGAGTCAGAACTTCCATTTTAACAAACTCCCCAAGTTTTTCTTGCTAGAATACATGGGGTCACTTTAAGAGGCCCTTCTGGCTGGGGTTCAAGGCCAGGCAAGCAAGATTGGCATCTCCTGCTGTTGAGGAAAGCAAACAGCTGCCTGTTACCAGGGAAACCTGGTTATGGCCTCAGGTCCTGTCCAGTCCCTCTGTGGCTCCTATGTCAGCTTGGAGCTCTCCTAATAACTTTAAGGAAAGGGTATTAAATATCAGTTCCCCTCTCTTTGAGCAGCCCGTTTTCCCATCAGTCCTGCTGTATCAATTCCTATTAAGATTCAAGACCAGTCAAGTCTTGTTCTAAGCCCTTAGAACTGGTGTTTGTTGCAGAGTGGATTGAACGGGAGGTCTGTGCTTCAAGAGACTTCTTGGGAGGAGGGTTCTGTAGGGGAGCTATATAGCAAAACATCAGACAGGGAAAGCCCAGAGAAGAAGAGGGCCTCTTTGAGAACATAGCCTCTGCTGGCAAGGACGCTCCGAGGACCACTCCACAGAGTGGCACGGGCATCTAGAGTGTTTATCAAGTTCAAAGACATCAATATCGAGCAGGTGGTAGTCACACTTTCTCCATAATGCACAAATCCATCTCATTGCTGTGACCAAGTACCTGACCAGAAGCAACTCAACAAGGAAAGGGTCACTTGATCGTCAAGTGGTCAAGGTTATGTGAATTACCATGGCAAAGGGATCGTGGCAGTGGTTTGAGGCGGCTGGTCATATTCAATCCACAGTAGGAGGCAGAGAGTGAAGGATGAATCCCTGGTGTACAGCTAGCTTTCTCCTTTAATTCAGGACTCCCATGGAGTCTTCCCACCTAAATTAACCTGACCCAGAAGATAACCTAACAGACATGCCAAGAGACTTGTTTCCATGGTAATTCTAAATCCCGGCAAGTTGACAATTAGAGATCAATTTTCACACCACCTGTTCTTTGAGTTTTTGAACCTCTGGATCTTGAACAGGCTAAAGTTTTACCATTTTATTGGACCAAGAGAATATGATTAGGTCTACAAACAATCTGACTTTTTAAACATATGGTAAGATTTATTGCAGAACCCAGGAACTGGAGCGGTATTAACTGAGTGGATTAACAGGGTCCAAATTCAGTCTTTCTCGAATTTTGCAAAGTGGGACACTGATCCAAACTTCTGGACTCCAAGAGAATCCTGCCAATTACACTCTGTCCAGTCCAAGGAAATCTTTTCCATGTTGGTGCCTGGCAGTTGGGGCCTTCTGCTTTGTTTCAAAATTAATTTTTTGGCTAAACCTTTGTACGTTTTGTTCCCAAAGATCTTTGTGGAGCAAACAGAGTGATCTGGGTGGTGTGGAGGAGCAGATGTCCAGGTGGCTGAGTGACTTCACACACTGTTCCCATTACCCAGGTGGGGTTCAGTGGGCTTTGTCTCTCCCCCTTGGACCTGTGTGTCTCCTACAAAGACATACTCATATTTGTAAAAAGTAACTTTTATGACTTCTAGTTGGCTGAACAGTGCGATCTATAAATATCATCTCAGATATCATTCTTATACTCTGGATTTAAAAAATGTTCTTCAATGAACCACACTCAAGTTTGTGAAAATTCCATCATATGGACCTTTAGAAAGCAGAGCTCATGTCAAAACTTTCATGACAAACTTTTGTCGAGGGGCACAGTCTAGGGAAGCCGATATTCCAGAGCCAGGCAGGTGAGGTAGTGAAAGAGAGGAAGCAAATGCAAAGTATCTGCCACCAAGATGTCCAGATGTGGCCAGAGCACATGCTGGCTGCTCAGCCACACAGACATCTCCAGAGAGTGCAGATGGGACTCAGGTCATGACACCGCCTCTCGGGGAAGACGAAAAGAGACAGACCCATCTCCTGACTGTGTCCTTTGCTCACTCAACAAAGCTGTCCCCTCCAGTACTGAGATGTTCACCCCCAACTCTGCCATGGGCCCACATGCATACTGGCATCGAGCCAGCATAGGGCACGAGCCAGAGGTATTTAACACATGCCCCTCTGTACCCTACAGCCTACAGACCTTGCCTGCAAAGCCCACGAGTTGGGAACGTAAGAAGCACATGGCACTGCATTAACAGCCAAGCTCAAAGGAAGGCGTGGAGGTCGTGCAGCATGTATTGGAAGTGAGATTAGGCACAGTCTGGTCCTGCATAAATCACCACAGGCACCAGGAGTGGCTGCCTGTTGCAGCATGGTCAACCACTGGGCAGCCTGAGCCCTTCTCAGCATGGATGGGCATCTCTGTGCACCCCCACTAAAAATACTGCTTCTGGTGGTTGAAAGGAGATGCCCCTTCCCATAGCCTCGTGAGGTTTGAATACTTGGTTCCCAACTAGTGGCATTTTGGAGGTTGAGCCTTGCTGGAGGAAGTGTGTTGCTGGGGGTGGGCTTAGGGGTGGTATAACCCAGTTGGTTCTCTTGCAGTAGGAACTCAGAGCCCAGATCACTCTCTTGCTGCTTCCTGCCCACTGCTGGGTGAGGTGGGATGGATGCCCAGCTTCTGATGTACCATCCTTTTCCTGCCATGATGAAGTGTCCCTTTGAGACTGTGAAGTCAAATAAGGCCTATGCTCCCACCAGCTGCTTTTGGTTGGGTGTTTTGTCCCGGCAACACGAAGGTAACTACAACACTGTCGGTGCCAAAGGATCTTCTTGGCTTGTCATTTCCATAGCACTGAGCAGAAAACTGGCTGAGCAGACCCGAGAAACTCACCAACTGGGCCTGATATTTTAAGAATGAGATGTGTGCATGCTTTTAACAACTTATGAGTATGGAGGGATGGAAAACTGGCTGGTGACACTATGAGCTAAGGCTAGGTTGCTTTTAGTGCCCCTTTGAGTAAAGCTCAGCAGAAAAAGTGAATTTAGAGACCTTGATTTGCAGAGTTGGAGTGTCATCCAAATGACTTCAATGTCAACCAGGTCATCACACCTGTCACCTTAGCACAAAGCTGGTGCTGAGGCAATGGAGTACATACGGGCCCAGGATGCCTCAGACCTGAAATTTTGAAACATGAGGAGATCTAAGAAAATACTGAAGAATGAATGGGGTTTCATCAACAGAAAGAGACATCAAGAACTTAAAAACTTATACCTGGAACCCAGAGAAATGACGGAGTGTGCCCATAATCCTAACACTTAAGAGGGGAGGCAGGAGGACCAGGAGTTTAATGTCGCCCTCAGCTACATAGACAGTTTGATGCCAGCCTCGGTTCTATTAGACCCTGCCTCAAAAAAAAAAAAAAACCAAGATAAACAAACAAAGAGATAAGCAAACAAAAACAAATTCAAAAACTTACCCCGGAAACACATGTGCTAAAGAAAAGTTAAAATAGGCGCCATTACAAAAAAGATGACAAATGGAAGAGATGTTCAGGTTCATTGCCAGAGAGGCGGAGAAGCCAATCAGGCAGAATACAAATGTGACCAACAGGTTCACAGTGTTGCAATGGCTGCCCTGAGCAGAGTAGCTTCTGCATCAAGACAGGTGCTGGAAATACTGCTGAGGAGGGAAAAGTGCAGGGGAAACAGGCTGGTGTCTTTCAGACATCTTTTCATGGTTGGGATGCAGTAAAACAAAGAGAACTTTTGGTAACTTAAAGGGGAAGCGGATATCTTAATATTACATTTAATATTACACTAATGTAAACTTACAGTACATGATATGTTCAATTTGATGGGACACCAGGGGTAATCTCCAGCTCTTGATAACTATGAGCAGTGCTGCTGCTTTGAGCATTTTTATAAATGACCTTGGGTCCATATGAGCACATGTGTGTCTTATTTGAGCATATTTCTAGGATAGTCAGATCATTTTAATATCCAGCCCATAGCCAAATTTTGATGTCCGTGGGATCTCATTGTTCAAAACTTACTATCTTTGCATGAGTAGCTGAGCGCTGGTTCTGGAAGTTACTGATGGAGATGTGTTAAAACCCGCAGTCTGTTCCTGATACACTTATTTCTCCTCCTTTTATTTTTGCTGCTTATGTTTAGAAAAAAATTATAAATATTGCAGTTATATTTAAGGATTTAGAGCTTTTTAAATACCTTCTAGGTAATTTGAAATTTTTATCACTATGAAGTGTCTTTCCTCATCTCTAGTAATCTTTCTTGTCGGCAGATTTTTCTTTATGTGATATTTACCATACTTTGCTTAGGGCTGGGAAAGAATATCTTTCCCTGTCTTTTCACTTTTTGTCTTTGATGTTCTTGGATTTAAGATGTGTCTTTTGAAATCATTGCATAGCCGTTCTATAATCTGCTCTGATTAGATGTTCCTGTTTCCCCATTTGTGTTTATTGGAAACATCTAGAAGCAAAGTCCTTTCTCAAGATGATGGAAGTGTTTATTCTCCCTTGTAGGCAGGACAGAAGGAAAAGCTAAGGATATTAAAAATTTAAGGATGAGGGCTGGGGAGATGGCTCCGTAGAGCTGAACACTTGCTGTGCAAGGTGAGGGCCTGAGACTTCAGTGGAATTTCCCTGGAAGCTGTGGGAACCCACGGACATGGCCATGCACATCTGTAATTCCAGTGCTGCTGGGAGCTGAGACCCCGCATCAGCGGCACTCACTCACTGAAAATGGCATTTCTCATTCTTAGGGAAACATCTGGATGGGCAAAAAGAGAAAGGCACCCGAGATCCTTGTCCTCTGGCCTCTGTACACATATGCCATACCATGCCATGCAGGCATCTGCACACACATGTGAACACACCCCCCACACATCATATCACGAATACTCTACACATGTTAGTTACCAAGGATAAAAGAAAGGAAGAAAGAGAGAGCTGTGATCATTCCAACTCCATCGATGAATCACAGGCCAAAGGCTGACATCCCCGCAAGAGATGAACCACCCCAGGCCTATCGTGTAGGCCTCATGTGAAACACTTGAGCAAGAAAGAAAGAGACCTATAACCACAGCCAACCAGTCATCCCAGGATAAGTCAGTGAGACAGACACCAATGATACCAACACAACCCAAAGCAAAAGTCCAGAGACACTTAAGATCTCATCAACAAAGCAGACTTAAAACTCACCTACCATGACTCAGCGAACTGAGTGGAAGAGGGGGCGGAAAGATTGTAAGAGCCATGGTGAGAGAGATTATCCAGAGACATTGCCCACCTCAGCTACAATTCATAAAGGGGGGCAACTTTGTTGCCTCCTGCACTACCCATAACCCCTTGCCCCATGGATTGATCCAGTGTGCCCACCGAGGAGGATACCCAGTGGATTGGGGATGGGGGGGGGAGGGAAATGGGAATATAAGCCCAATATTTACTCAATCAATGTATCTAATTTTGGGCAATAAAGATAAAATTTTTTAAAAAAGAAGGAAGAAAGGAAAAGGAAAGAGAAGCAACGACTGATGGGGCAGGATGCAGAGTGATGGATGGCTGTGGTACCCAAGCCCGGGCACAAGCGAAGAGGCTCATCTGCAGAGGCGCTCAGGCGGGGCTGCACTCAGAGCAGCACACAAGTGTGCGGGAGCTTATTCCTGTGGGTCTCCCACTAGTTTTCTCCTAAGGTGAGGGCAAGAATGCCTTAGTCAGTTCAGGCTACTATGCTACATGTCAGGCTGGGTGGCTCACACACCTCTGATTTATTGTTCACAGTTCAAGAGGCTGGCAAGGCACTGGCATCGCTGTGGGAACATTTGTGAGAACCAAGGAGCATCCCATCAGAGAGGAAGCCAGAGAGGTTTTCCAGGGGTCAGGGCAGGTATTTTATAACAACTTGCTCTCCTGAGAATTAACTCATGGTCTGACAAGAACTACATGAATTTCTTCTTAATTCATTAAGAATGAATTATATTCTTAATGAACAACATCCTTAAGAACCTAGACAACTTCTACTAGGCCTCATGTCTTAATTATCACCATGCTGGAGACCAGGCTTCCAGCACAGGAACTCTCAGAGGACAGACCACATCCAGGCCACAGTAAGCAGCTGTCCACCCCAGAGTGCTCTGTTCTATTCCACAAAGGCCTCACTTCCACTCCTCAGCACGCTGGGAGAGTCTCAGCATGAGAATTTTAGGAGGATATAAACATTGAGTTCAGAAAGGGCTTCTGCTAACATTTCTCTAAACAGAGATTACCGCTTTAGTGACGCTGGGAAAGTTCTGGATGCCCACACAACTCTGGAGTCTGGAAAGGGAGGGAGATGGTGGGAGATTTTGTTTAGGAAGTGAGGAAACTCTCCTCTGGTAAGAGAAAAGCCTGCCTTTAGTCAACCTGCCTTTACCTGGAGTCTCTTATCCCCACTGTCCTATGGAAACACTTCCCAACTCAGAAGGGGAAGTTTTCTCAGCAGATGCTGATATTTCATTTGTACTGACAGGTTGAAAGGATTATAGTTAGCCTCGCAGAAGAAAGGACTAATTCATTTATCCCTTGGACTTTAAAAAATATTTTAGTTATTTGTAAGCAGAGATACACGAGAGAGAGAGAGAGAGAGAGAGAGAGAGAGAGAGAGAGAGAGAGAGAGAGAGAGAGAGAGAGAATGAATATGGGCTTGCCAGGGTCTCCAGACACCACAAATGAACTCAAGATGAGATACATGTTCCACTCTGTGCATCCGACTTAAGTGGGCATTGGGGAATTGAACCCACATCCTTAGGTTCTGGAGGCAAGCGACTTAACTTCTGAGCCATCTCTCTAGCCTCTGACTTTTGCCTTATATGTCATACAACCTGATCTTTTTTTCCTTACCCAGCAGTTGGTGCTCCTGCATATACTATATTATAATAACTCTCCTGGCATTCATAGAGTGGCCCCCACACTAAGTATTCACTTCTTGAATGGTGTGGGATGGAAGGAGAAGGAGGGCACATAGTCGGGAAAGAGGGTGTCTTTTCAAGTTGGGTGTGGACCTGGCCAGCCTTTGACAAGGAGTTTGAGTTACTCAGATGCACAAGGGCTGAGGCTGACTCCTCTTAGCTTTGTCATTTGCTGGCTTTCTCTGCTCAGCTTCCAAATAGGAGCATCCCTTAGTAGGTGATGGTACAAAGAGAGACAGAGGATCCCAGTGGTTCAATTCATAGGCTCTGATGGTAGGAGAGAATATCCAGAGACACTACACCCCTCAGCAACAACACACAAAGCAGGGGGAGGGACTTCTTATCAGACAGGACCAAGATGGGTGCCTGGGGTGCAGGGGCAGAGACCACTGCGTGCTGTCCATTTGGAACATGCAAACCAATAGGCCATCTGCCTGAATCCCACATGCTGGCGGATAAGCAGCAAGAGCTTCCACAAGCCCGTTGACTGACAAACAGATAACGAAGATGCCGTCCATACATGCAGTGGAATCCTATTCAGCAGTAAGGGAAAAAAAATGAAATAACAAAAATTTCAGGAAAATGGATAGACTTGGCAAATATCCTCCTAAGTGGGGCCACACAAGTCTCAGAAAGACACCACATGCTCTCTCTTATATATGATTCCTAAAATGGACCAAGGAGGGAAAAAGGCAGAAAAGTGTTAGTACTATCGGCCCATAACTAGGATGAGAGCAGAGAAATGTGAGAACAGGACGGGAGGAGAGGAGTAAATACCAGACAAACTAAGAGATGGCAAGAAGCTTTGGGGTGGGAGGGCGGGAGAGGTTAGGGGCACAGAGGGTGGAGAACTACGTCAAACTATAGACTCAAGTAGTTAGAACATTAGAACCTTCCTCTTGGATACCAGTATATTAGATGCAACCCCCAATGAAGGCAGGTAGACAGACCAGACCAGTAGAAGGTAGAGAAAACTTAATCCTCAAGCCATTGGCTCTGGTTTATGAATCCCAAGGGCAGATCTGGGTTATCGCCCACAGTGAGCAGTTGGCTAGGAAGATCCATGAGGTCCCCAAAACAATGTGGGCTATGCCAAGCACTTTGTTTCCCGACAGAGCTCAAAGTCAAGACCCTGTTGCTGAAGACAGCACAGGCTGCCAGTTTAGGACACTGAGAAACCACGAGGGAATTAAGATGAAAGCCAGTCCTCTCCTGGCCAACCCTCATGGCTCTAGAAAGTACTAGGAGCTACTGTGTGATAATAGTCACCCTGCAAGCTAAGCCCGACAAGAAGTCCACCCTTGTGCAATAGTGGCACACAGCCTTGTGGGTAACCACCTGCTCTCTGATTGGACACGAGGCTTTCTCAGTGGGAGAGAACCTGCTTTATTTCACAGATGGCAGAGAATACTGGGGAGATCCAAGATCCACCAATTTGACAAGAAGACATCTGACTGCTGTCTGTCTATATATGCAGCGACCCGAGTACTGTTCTCAACGCCAGCCTGACAACCACCTCCAGGGAAATAGCAACAAACACGAAGGTGAACTGAAACACATCGTAGCAGAATGACAGAGACTCCAGAGGACTCAACACTGAAAACAAGATGCTAAGGCTCAGAGATTACTGAAGATTGTGAGAGCCACAGCGTGGGTAGAACTATCCTGGGGTGCAGCTCCCCCCACACCAGAAACTGACAGAAGCTTTAATTATGCCACAGTGAACATCAAGGCTGTTCAAGGTCCATCCTATTGAGGAGGGACCTCAGGGAAATGGGGTCCAAGGTGAGGGGATACAAGGCTATAACCTACGTGAACATTAATTCTATATTAATATATATTAATCTCGGTGTTATCTGAAGGTATTTCGTAGAAATGGTCAATACCTACAGCCAGTTGACTTTATAGTCAGGAGATAATCTCTCATTATGGGGGCCGTGGTACCATGCAGTCAGCCAGAACTCCTTAAGAACAAAACTAAGGTTTCCCGAGGAAGATGGTAGCATTGGTTCCTGCCGGAGAGCTCCTGCCTCACAGTTGCAAAAGCCATTTCCTTAAACAAAGCTCAATAATGCTGTTGCTTTAACGAACCTTGACAGATACATATGAGCAAAGCATTTAGCAGAGTGTCTTGCTGATGATCAATGGTGGTTTGACATTATTGAAGTGGAAGTGGTGGTCTGACATTATTTTATGCATAGCTGATTAGTACCAGGAACGCTTTCTGCAAATGCGGCTGTCAGTGGGAGACAGCTGTGATGTGTTTGTTTCATCTTTCCTATAATATTTTCATGTTCTTTGCAACGGATGTCTGAAGTCTTGCAGCACGCTCTGCTCAGCAGGTGAATTGAACCGTGGGTTTCTTTGCAACCCCCCTGGCAAGGTCACCAAGAACCAGTGTACAGCTAAGGCTCAGCCTCTACTTCTACATTCTGCAGCACCTGTGGCATCATCCCTCACCCTTGGGGGCTATTATGCTGATCAAAATTGAACTCCCTCAAATTCTGCCATGGGAGAAAGGGAGGTGATAGAACTGACCCCATTCCAACTGAGTGAACAGCCTTTGAGAATTTGTAGGCTGAGTGAGATGTCATGACAGCACCTTAAACTGTTTTTGTAGGCAACTGCTCATCCGAATAATTGCAACCTTCCTAACAGAAATGATCATATAATGTCTACGCCTTTAATATTTTTATGATAATATTCTGTACGAATCAGTGCTACAGGGCCATGCTCGGCAACATACATGTTGTTATTCTCACTAGACTTTAGTTATGGTGAAGAGAAATCCGTGGACAACCCAGGTAGAACTGTGGGGATTAAGAGAGAGCTTTACTCCTGGAGAACAGAGAAAGGGCTAAAAGTGGACGTCTTGGAATCATGGGGCAGGTTATGCCTCTCTCCCAGAGAGCCATCACGGCCGTTTGCTGGCCGTGGCTGACCCTAGTGATGGATTTAACCAACAGTAGGTTATAAATACTTGCAAACCATTTGTATTGGGACTGACTATATATGACGTTTTCCTGGTTGTTTTTCCCTTATCAATACATACATCAAACAATTTTGTTAGTATTACATTGCATTCGGTATTTGCTATAAATAAACTATAGATTTAAAATAGGAAGGATGACGTATAGGTTTTATGCAAATCCTATATTGTTTTATATAAGGAAGTTAGGCATCCATGGATTTTGGTATCCACGGAGGTCCTTGGGAACAATCCCCTGTGAAGCTGAGTGTCATATTGTCAGCTCTGCTCTGCCAGAGAACTGCTTTCACTATTTTGCAGATTTTCAGATGTCTCCAAAGATCACGTGCATACGTTTTTGGAAAGTAGAAAACTACTGAATTTGATTTTTCGAAAATGAAATTGAATGTTACCTTAGATATCACATCATCTTGAGAGACAAGCTAACTGCCACTCTTGCATGTATGGAAGTGTCATCACGAAACCTATCGCTTTGTATAATTAATGCACTAATAATAAAAGAGAGACACCATTTTGCTGCACGCCTTGCATTAAAAAACTTTAATGGACAAAAACAAGTTCTTAAAAGTCTCGTGGACTCTAACATTGGGTTAAGTCTGAAGTTGATGCCTCCGATGAAGTGATAATGGACTTGACATTTTACCCTGCCTCTGCCTGCCTGCTCTCTGCCTACGCCCTCCCCCGTCTCCTGTTTCTTGATGCTCACTCCCTTCTGCTTCCCACTCTCCAAAAGCATCCATCATGACCTTTCTTTCCCCTCTTGGTGTCTCGAGAAGTTTGCAGCAAGCCTAAAGTATCTAATTGCTTTTAGGAGTGATCATGTAATATAGACTTCTTTCTTTCTTTTTTAAATATTTTTTTATTCATTTTCAAGGAGATGAGAGAGAGAGAGAGAGAGAGAGAGAGAGAGAGAGAGAGAGAGAGAGAGAGAGAGAGAGAGAGAGAGAGAGAGAGGGAGGGAGGGAGGGAGGGAGAGGGAGAGATTGTGGGTCTGGCTTATGTGGGACCTGGGGAATTGAACCTGGAGCCTTAGGCACTGGAGGCAAGCGCCTGAACCGCTGAGCCATCTCTCCAGCCCCTAGACTTCTTTCAAGGCTGTGGGCTAATGGGAAAGTTCAAATGTAGTGACGCCCATTTTTTTTTTAAACATGACAGTCATGCTCTCTAGAACATGAGTAGTCAAGACATGGATAGGGAATATAAAACCAACACTACATTTACTCTTTCAGAAAAGTATGCATGCCATTTATATTGTAACTTTTTCAATGCATTTCACCAGTAATATTAGAATAAAGTCAATAAATGTTACTATTGAATGTTGTAAAATCCAAGATGCATGTATCAGGCCAAATCACTATGAATACTGCAGCCATTGCTAAGTGGTTCAAATACATATCCTGACTTCCAGATACTTGCCTGCCCAAGAAAGGGACACTGGGCTGTGATATGGGAATATGTCATCTGCTGAGATGAAATTGTAGAAGGTGTTTGAGAAGAGAAAGGTTCTTTTTACTCAACTGAGTATCTGGTGGTTTGCTGCTTTCTTGTGCCCACTTACAGACCAAGAAAGACCAGATGTGAGCCATATGCCTATGAAAAAAACCACCTCTATGCCCCCCTCAGTAACAACATACAAAGGGGGGTGGAACTGGGTTGAATCCTAGGCTATCCATAACCCCCTACCCCATGGACTGCCCACGGAGGAGGATACCCAGCTGATTGGGGACAGGGAAGAGGGAAATCAGGTAAATGGGGACATCAACACATTATTTGCTCATTCAGTTTATCTAATTATGGACAATAAAGATAGAATTTAAATTAAGAAAAAAATCACCTCTATAAGAAATTCCACTGTGGAGCAACAAGTGAGGTGAAGAAACCAATATTACAAAAAAGTGCCCACATTCTAAAACTATACAATTTTGTTCATTTCAGATCCATATTGCTTACTGTGTTCTATAATGTAGGTCAAGGCCAGCTTGGGTCTTTGAGGTACAAGAATGACTTTTGTTATAACTCATTATTTTCCTCCTGGTACCTTTGACACATGACTGCAGTGGCCAACGTGGTCATTTCTCCTTTTTAATGTCCAGCAGCTGTGGCTTTGGCATATTAAGCGCAAGCAACAAGATCTCTTGGTTTGCATATCCAAGTTCACCCCCTTACCCTGAACCCATCCACGCATTTTAAAATGAATATATTTTGTTTCTTTTGCTCTCAGATCCCTACCTAACATTTCAGCAAGTTAGGAATAGGTAGTCCCAGAGAAGTGCACAGGCATCTTTGAACGTGGTATCTGCAAGAATTCAGATGAGCTCGGTGCATCTGTATCAAATATTTTCAAAAGATTTCCTGGAGGAAGTGTGGGGTTTCAACACGGCATGATTTTCCTCATGAAAATCTCTGAAAACTGCATTCAGATTCACCCCAAAGCTGCAGAACTTACATCAAAGAATTCAACAGAAGAGAAGTGACCTTTTCAATAAAAGCGATGAGAATAACTTAAATTTCCAGGGTGCTTTTCTTTTGAAGAACTCATAAAGCCTTTATATGATTTAGTGAAAGGCTCCATCTCCCCCCTCCTCCTGGCAGAGCATTTGATAGGTAAAGTTTCTCAAAGTTTCAATACATTTTTTTCAGTACCTTTTTCATCTTTTGTTACTGTGTTTTTAGGTTCAACACACTTCAATTTAACTTATGGACATCTATTCTTAGAGGAAAAAAATCCATGTAAGAGCTGACTCACTTTTTTCTCAGTTCTCATAACGTTCAATTTCTCTGGAGAGAGCATTTTCTTTCTGAGTCCTTCATCTTTTTCAGTTAGTGTGAATTTCACTTTTCTGAGTTATTTGGGGGCAGGGAGGTGACAGAGTTCTTGGCGCTGGCCTCAAGTGACAGCCTTACATCTCGATAGACTGGGGTTCCCACTGTCTTCACCAAATGGTCAATCGCTTTTGTTGCCTCCCATTACACCAATATGCATCCCTCTCTGGAGTTTGGTTTTTGACAGCTTAAAAAATATCAACATCCAGAATGTACCTCACTGAAATGACGTTTAAATGAAAAAAGAAGTCTAAATTGTAATACAAGTTGCACTCAGTATGATGTACCAAGTATTTATAGATTCTGTGTCTTATATTTAAAAGTTTTTATAATTTTGTGAGCATTTCTCCAGGTCATATTACTATTTAAAAATATGTTGCCTAATAACTGCATGAGTTTATTGTTTGAAAGTAACTGGCAGTTTAAGTTCTCCCAATGTTCATAAAACCAGAGGCTCTAAATGATGGATCGAGCTGTTTGTGACTTCACAGTGGTCAGAAAACTGAAGGAGCACTTCACTTGCTGGTTGATATTGTGACAAATGTACAAATTAGGGTTCTCAAGAACAGAGCCTTGGCTTATTTTAAGAATTGGCACACTTATTGTGGGGGCTGGCAAGTCTGAAATGTGACAGATGAGCAGGCAGCCTGGGAAGTTAGGCATTATAAAATGCTGCAGTCTTGAGTCTGAAATGCACAGAGCAAGAGGCAGGCTTGAGACTCAGGCAGGGCTACCATGTGTGAAGGAGCTTTTTATTCACCTTTTATATTCTGACCCCAAAGAAGCAACTCAGTGACTCTCAGATGAGGACCACCAGCATTCATTCTGCAGATGGACCAGAGTACAGCTAAAGAGGTTACTTGGTTCTCGGGGACTTTTCATGTCCACACCCACTTTATTTAGGGAAAGGTGTGCCCAGAGAACTGAGAAAGCAGGTTGGATGGAAAAAATACTGAGTAGGGGAATCTGCCTTGTTCTCAGCCTCCTCCTCCTCCATGGGAGACACTGTTCACATCCCCTAATTGTGCCCAGGACCCGGCACAGTGGGAGGCCTGACCTGTCATTTGCCATGGAAGTGAGCCAATTTACCTAACCATCTATTGGTCCAACTTTGCGGGTTGTGAAGAGTAAATGAACTAATTTACGTAAAATCGTCTGATCCAGAGCTGGTGCATTAAAAAAAAAAAAAGCTTTTAAGCCGGTCGTGGTGGCGTGAGTTCAAGGCCACCCTGAGAGTACATAGTGAATTCCAGGTCAGCCTGGGCTAGAGACCCTACCTCGAAAAACCAAAAAAAAAAAAAAAAAAAAAAAAAAAAGCTTTTATATTCCCTTTAATCTTGACTCATAAATTTGGGGGTTATCATGGGCAGGCTTCTTGAGCCTGAGAATAGATATTTGATTCTGATTCAGGTTATCTTTGAATCATCAGAATGGCTTCTCTCTGATCCTTTCAAAGAGGAAATGGTTGCTTTGGAATCAAGACATTCTGAAATAACAGGTTTTGATAGATTTCCTCATCCTGCTCTAATTTCTCTCTTCAGACATGTGGGTCAGCTTTCTCTGTGGCTGGGATACTGCTCTATGCTCAGCAAGGTCTTTTTTATCTTTTTTCCCTTCCTTCCTTCCTTCCTTCTTTCCTTCCTTTCTTTTTCTTTCTGAATTTTGGATTTTTTGAGATAGGGTCTTACAGTATAGCCCAGGTTAGCCTTGAACACACAATAACACACATGTCCCACTCAGCAGCTGGAAATTTAATTTAGCCATAGAGGTTGTCATGGACCTTGACAGAGCATTTATGGCGCAGCCTCCAATCCAGATAATAAAATCAATTGTGTAGCTTGTTAATGTGCTCGTGTTTCTTTCTGTAACAAGAACCTGTGAGCCTCTTAGTCAGAAAGACCACGAGGCCTCCTCACTCATTTCCATGTTGCCCACACTAAGTGAATCATTTGCCAAATGGTCACGTGAATTCACGAGAGGGCATGGCTACAGCAAGGCTGCTGTCACTCCTGAACACTGGGCCAAAAAAAGATGTGTCACCCTGTTGCGGTCAGTTTTCTAGTTGCTTCGCAGAAAGAACCCAAACAAAAGCGGCTTGTAGAGGAATGGGTTTATTTGGCTTAGGGACTCGAGGGGAGACTCCATTCTGGCAGGGAAAACGATGGCATGAGCAGAGGGCTGGACATCACCTCTGCCACAGCACTGCAAACAGCGGCAGGAAGGTGTTCCAAACACTGGCGAGGGGAAGCTGGCTTAGAACCCCCAAAAGTCCGCCCCCAACAACACAGCTCCAGTGAGGATCTAATTCCCGAACTGCTATCAGCCGAGGATCGATCATTGAGAACACATTCATTTGTTTGTGGGGGACACCTGGATCAAACCATGACACACTTAATGTGATTGACTTGAATTATCTGAGGGGATAGATGGTCCTTTGTCTTATCCTCTGTGCGTGTGTGTGTGTGTGTGTGTGTGTGTGTGTGTGTGTGTGTGTGTGTGTGTGTTTTGAGATAGGATCTCATGTCTGGCCACAAACATGAGATGAGCTGAGGATAACCTTCAACTTGTGACCCTTCTGACCTTCACCTCCTAATTACAGGTATGTGTGTCACCAATACCCTGTTTATGCAGTGCTGGGATTAAACCCAGGGCTTCATGCATAAGACAAGCAAAATACTCCATCAAATGAGCTATATCTCCAGCCCCTATCTTCTTCTTAATAATGCTTATTCCATAAGTCTCATTTGTGAACATTATCACCAGTGACCACATTTTGGGAAATTCTACTTCATCTTAGAATGATCCTTATGCTTTCCCCTTCTAACACCTCACACACTCCTTGAAATCAGCTGCTTATTTCTAAGCACTAAGTGTCTTCACGCTCGGACTTCCCAGGACCCTTGGTGGCTTCCTACAGCTATGGGTTATGCTTCCTCTCCTTTCATTTAATGATTCACTGGAGATGTTCATTGAGTGCATCTGTGTGCCAGTCAGATGGTCCTCTCTGGAACCAAGTAATCGTGGCGGCTGCCCACATGGAGCTTCCAGTCCAATATGTGTCACGGACCTTAAGTTAGTACTTACTCACAATGAAGAGTGGTGTGATGAGAAGGGGCCCTCCTCTTTGTCCATGGCTTCCGAGGGGGGGCCCAGATCCTCCTTCCTCACTCCAGATGTGTTCCTACAAGCACAATCCATCTCTGGGATTCAATCAATAACTCCCAAATAGAGGGCTCCAGCTTAAATCTCTCCAAACATAACCAACGTAGGTTTGATTGATTTCTCCTTCTGGGAGCCTCACCCTCAAAGTCAACATATCGAAGAAGGAATTGCACCCGCCCTCCAACATCCCAACACCCACACCCTGGTCCTCCTTTCTTAATATATATATATATATATATATATATATATATATATATATATAGAGAGAGAGAGAGAGAGAGAGAGAGAGAGAGAGAGAGCCAGGCCCTTTGCCACTGCAAAGGAACTCCAGATGCATGTACCTCTTTGAGCATCTGGCTTTATGGGTATACTGGGAAATTAAACCCTGGGCCAGCAGACTTTGCAAGGAAGCACCTTTAACAGCTGAGCCATCTCCCCAGGCCCTGGTCTCCCTTTAATGTCTGGTCCACAATAGCATCATGAAGCCAGCTGCCCATGCAGACACAAGAATCTTAGCCTGGGCTTCCTGAGCAATGTCACCCTGGTTTTAGCAACCTGCCCTTGCTCTATTACTTCCCCCCTAGCTCTCTCTTGAATTCCTCCAGTTACCACTATTCCCATGGAAAACAATCATTAAATAATAAATCATTCAACTTTATTGTACCTTTATTAGGTGTACCAGGTCCTCTAGTGAGTAATATCTTTCCCTATCTAATCCCCCAAATGATATTGGGAGGTAAGCTCAAGTGAGCTACAGTGTTGATCCCATTTTACAGGTAAGAAGGCTGAGGTGCAAAAAGGTGAAGGACTTTGCAAGTTACAACTAGTACCAACCTCTGCCCTTAACCACAGCACCCTTAATTGAGGAAGACATAATCTCTCCTCCAGGTTTCTACAACGACTTTCTCCTTCTCTTCCTCCTCCTCCTCCTTCTGATGAGACAATTCACAGTCTCCCAGGCTGACCTGGAACTCACTATGTAGCCCAGGCTGGCCTCACACGGCAAACTTCTTGCCTCAGCCTCCAGAGTTCTGGGACTCCAAGATTTTGTTGTGACTGTTTTAAAGTTATCTTCATACTGATTTCCGTGGTGGCCAAGCTAATTTTCATTTCACCCAACCACGTGTAAGGTGCCCTTTCCAACACTCACTATCTTTCATCTTCTTGATAACAGGCATCTTGACAGCTTGAAGCCCATACTGTGAGTTTAATTTGCATTTTCTTAGTAAATAGGGATTTTGAGCATATTCTTTAAGCAACTGTTTGAACATTAGTATTTGCTCTTTTTTAGAAATGTTTACGCAGGTCGTTTTCCCATTTTTTTTTCTCGGCTTTGCTGCTATTGAATTTTAACAACTTGTCAGAGGCACAGCTGTGTACCCCTAAACTTCAGGCCTCTCTCTTCATCGATGGCTTCTTTTACTGCAAGGAAGCTTTACAGGAGGTCACAACCCCATTGCGTGTTTCTAAAAGTTTCCTGACCATTTGGGGGGGGTCTGTTTAAAAAATAACCATTGCCCAGACTAATATCTTGTACATTTGAAAATATTTTATTTATTAATTTTCAAGCAGAGAGAGAGAGAGAAAGAGAGAGAGAAAGAGAGAGAGAGAGAGCGAGAGAGAGCGAGAGAGAGAGAGCGAGAGCGAGAGCGAGAGCGAGAGAGAGAGAGAGAGAGAGAGAGAGAGAGAGAGTGCAAGAGCACCAGGGCCATCACCTTGTGGATCTGGCTTATGTGGGTCCTGGGGAATTGAACCAGGGGCCTTAGGCACTGGAGGCAAGTGCCTTAACTGCTGTGCCATCTCTCCAGCCCTATCTTGTACTTTTTTTTATAGTTTTCTTCTGGGAGTTTTATAGTTTCAGGCCCTATGTTGCAGCCTTTAATCCCCCTTGGGTTAATTTTTTATATGATCTAAGCAGAGTCCAATTTCATTCTTCTGCATGTGGACACCTGGTGTCCCCAGCATTTTACTGAAGACTCAGTGTTGTTAGCCTCTTAGAGGAGAAATCAGTCAAGTGCAAATGTGTGAGTTTGTTTCTGGCAAAAGCATTTTCATAATCACCACAAATGCACCTTGTCTCACTTCAGTCTTCTGCATTTCTTCTTTTGGAAACCGCTCTGTGACTGACCCGTCTCCTCGACTGTCCACACATATTTTTTTTCCTGCTGGAAATACAACCTCCCAGTTAAGTTTCAGTCCTGAAATATGTCTCCTTATGAGGCCCTGCTTGATATGGTTCGTGAGGAATAATGGTTGTCCAAAGATGTCCATGGCACAATGCAGATGTATGGCCTTATATGGCAAAGTAGATCGTTAGCTGTGAGGGCTAGGTTTCATTGTCAACTTGATTTTTTAAATTATCTTGGGTGGGTCTCTGAGGATATTTATAGGAAGGCAGCCTCTGAGGGCAGGATGTAAAGAAGCTCAGAGAAACTAGAAGTGAACATCCCTTCCTGTGTGGGCAGTGCAGGAAGGAAATTCCAGAGACTCAGGAAGCCATTAGGTCTGGGATAGGGTTGCAAGACCCCATCCTAAGGCTATATAAGGGGGAAGGGATTCTCTCCTTGGGTCCCCTACCTGTTTTGTTTGTGTGGGTGGTATGGTGATGGGTTTCTCTCTCTGCTTGGACCTGTGAGAGGGGACAGCCTCTTTCACTGTGTTGGAACTTTCCCTGAATCTGTAGCTTCAATAAATCCTTTCCTTCCATAAACTGTGCCTGGTTTGGAGAGTTGTCCCATCGGTGTGTGGCTGACTACATTAGCAAGATGCACGAGGCAGGCTAACTTTACAGAGCATGTAAGTCTATGGAGCTTACAGTTTTTGAGTCTGAATGCTGAAGGATCATGGCACAAGCTTTGGCCAAGCTCCATGGAGGCTGATAGGATGGTGTGCAAGAACTCAAATTTCCAAACAGGAAGCCAGAGAGACTGGGTGAGGCCAGGAGTAGGCTTTCGTGCCCTCTCTTGAGAACTAATCAGGTTCTCAAGAAGAGAAATACTTCACTTTTTTCCCCCTCAGAACATACTACCACGGATCCCAGCACATTGGAGACAGAGCCTGTGGGAGAACTCGAGCCGCAGGCCCTCAGCAACACGCAGATGTGATCCAAGGGAGACACTAAGGCAGGCAGGTGATTTTATGTTGCCTAGATCGATCTCGTATAGCAGAAGAGTCTCAATTAGAGGGAGCCACGAGCATCACACGAGAAGGCAATGTGATAATGGAAGCATCTAGAAGATGGAAAGGTCAGGAAAACATACTCTTCTGTAGAGCTTCCAAAGTGAGGAAAACCTCGATTTATGGGAGATAAGACCCATTTTTTGACTTTTTAAAAAGCATTTAAAAATATTTTATTTATTTGAGAGAGAAAGAGAGAGAGAGAGAGAGAGAGAGAGAGAGAGAGAGAGAGAGAGAGAGAGTTTGTTTCCAACCACTGCAAACAAACTCCAGACACATGAGCTACCTTGTGCATCTGGTTTTACATGGGCACTGGGGAATTGAACTCGGGTCCTTCTGCTTTGCAGGAAAATGCCTTAACCACTAAGCCATCTCTCCAGCCCCCATTTTTGACTTTGAATTAAACAACAGAACTATAAGAAAGTATGTTAGTATGCTTTGTTGTTTATTCATAAAGTTCATTGGCTCTCTCTCTCTCTCTCTTGCTCTATTTTTTTCCCAAGGTAGGGTCTCACTCTAGCCCAGGCTGACCTGGAATTCACTATGTAGTCTCAGGGTGGCCTAGAACTCATGGCAATCCTCCTACCTCTGCCTCCCAAGTGCTGGGATTAAAGGGGTTCACCACCACGCCTGACTAAATTCATTGGTTTTAAGCCTCTACCCTGGTGATAATTCACAGTGGCGACAGAAAATTGATGTACCTACCTCTCGTCCTTTCTGTGATTTACGCTTCACATTGTATCTTCATCTATTACCTGTATCTCTCCCCCAGTTGCTCATAAAGCCCAGAAGAGAACCTAGTGCATGCATATTATTCCTTCCATTATTGCTAAAGCTGTCGATAAAGTAATATTTTTGGATGAAAGGTGGTGGAATGTATCGAGGTGGTGTAATTGATTTTTTTGTGTTTCTGAGAGAAGGTATCCTGAAGGAAAGTGAGGTCTAGTGTTTTTGTTTCACCACAGTCTCAAGTTTGTTACAAGAGAAAGAACTGCAGGTACTGATTTTCCTCATTGGAATTACTCTGAATTTGCTGGGATTCATACCCCTGGAAATTTACATCCAAATAATACAAATGTTTGCCTTTGCATCACTACAGATACAAGATGTCTTTTTAAAGGGGAAAAAGCTTAATGCGGACTTGTCTTACCTTCCAGCCTCTTCGCTTGAATCCTCAGCCGAGTGGCCTCAAAATATGATTGGAAGGTGACGTGAGGACCATGTCGGGGATGTCTTAAAAACCAAATGTTCCCTGGTCTTAGCTTATCAGATATCCAGAGGGATCAGGATTCCAGGAGATTCTGACGGGGACCCAGGCTCAGAACTGGAAGCTCTGGATCAACCTACAGTAACTCATCTTCACCACTAGATGGCAGGCTTTACTCTCCACCCTATGGTCACTTACTAGTCACCCTTCCCAAACTCCGCCCCTCCCCCAAATTTGGAATTCTTTGGGCCAAGTGCTAGGATAGGTATCTTCATATCCTATGCGTTTTCCCAGTGAGCTTTACAAATGCTCTGTAATTTGGGGGAATCATTACCTCCAATTAGCAGATGAAGAAACAGGACCGGAGTCACCCTTTGCACTGGGGCAATGACACAGGTCTTTCCCATCTAGCAAGCAAGCGTGCCGTAATCTAATTAGGTGCTCTTCACGTAGGAAGGGTTTGTAGATGTTTATTAATATATCAACATACATCATTCAATGTAAACCCGAGAGCTGAGCCAGGTGAAAACTCTAGGTTTCTTTCAAAGTAAATTATTTTGTAACACTGTAATTGATCTTTGATCTTTATTTTTAATACCGTCTAGTCCTCATTAAATAGGGAGATTGTTTTTAGGCCTGAAGAGTCTTTGGATTAATAAGCAAAAGTCTCCTATTGGATGTACTGAAAGAAATCATTTTGAGAGGATTTTGGATTCTGGTAGAAGAAGAAAGTATTCTAGACAAGAAGATCTGAAACTCACTGAGAACTGTGGCTCAAACACCGTGTCCCTCCAAGCCGAAAGTGCAACGGTGTTCTGTGTGTGTGTGCGGGTGGTGGGCGGCTGACAGGTCATGTTCATGTATTAGGAATAAATAAACCAGGAAAGGATAATTTTGGATCCCCCAAATCCATATTTTTTTTTGGTTTTTTTTTTTCGAGGTAGGGTCTCGCTCTAGTCCAGGCTGACCTGGAATTCATTCTGTAGTCTCAGGGTGGCCTTGAACTCACAGCCATCCTCCTACCTCTGCCTCCCGAGTGCTGGGATTAAAGGCGTGCGCCACCACACCCGGCTCCCAAATCCATATCTTAATGACTTTATGGGCAGGTGCTCTATGTAAGATTCTGGTTAGAAAATCTTCTCAGCTCTTAAATTAGCATTGTCAATCCAGGGTTATGGCCTGCTGGTCAGCATCTGTAACATTTTGGATAGAATTTTCATCTATACTACCAACATAAATAGATTAAATAAAACACTCTATTTCCAAGGTGTTCAGACAAGGAAAAAAATAGTTAAGGTTCTCAAGAAAAAAAAAGACATCAAAACAATTATCTTAAAAATCAACAAGCTAAAACTGGGGCGATGGCTCTGTGGTTAAAGACGCTAGCTTGCAAAGCCTGGTGGCCCAGGTTTGATTCCCCAGTATCCACATAAAGCCAGATGCACAAAATGATGCACGTATCTGGAATTCCTTTGCAGCAGCAAGAGACTCTGGAATCCCCCCCCCAGAGACTGCTGAAAAGTCCTTACCTCCTTCTCCCCCCACCTCCACTCTGCTCAGAGTTTAAAGACCACTACCATAAAGACCTGGGGTCGTGAGGGTTAGAAAGCTCCAACATTGTGCAGAAGATCTGCAAAGCAGCTGCGGTGGAGAAGATCAGAACCAGAGTGTCTTCCTCTGGCTCATCACCAAGTGGGTTCTCTTTCTCTCTGGAGTGTTGGCTTCTGGGCAAGGCCATGAAAGAAGTCCTGTCAAGCCCGACAGTCCATTTGCAGCTGTCTTTCCTTAACTACACCCTTTTTCTCTCTGCGTAAGGATCTATGCCTTCTGGGACAGAAAGTAATGGTAGCATTTCTTGGAGGTTTTGCAAAGATGCCTGGCGACCTCCTCTCTGGGAAGCTCACAGCTGCCTTTCCTGTCCTTAGAACCAGGTGTTTTAAGGAGTGAAGGCCATTGACACAGGTCACCTCTGGTCCTATTTAGGGCACGTCTCCTTGTCTATGCCAAGCCAGGCAGGCTGGGAACTTACAGATTCTTGCATTTGCTTGTCTTTTTTTTTTCAGTGTCTCCCACAGAAATGGTTTTTGAGCTGCTTCATTACACAGGAAGGTCAGCTGACATGTGATCAGAAGTGACCTGTGTGCCCTTCCCCCACTTGCTTTCCCCTTGACTTCTAGGGCCTCTGTCTGGAGGCATGGGTTCTTGGAGGAATGGGAGAGTGCGGGCTGTGAGATTGAGTCCAAAGGTTGCAATGGGGAGGGGTGTTGCTGAGAGCAGGTGTAGTATAGGGGCCTGACTCTTGTCAGGGGGGAGCACTCTGAGAATGAGCAGGGTGAGCAGGTCAGAGACCCAGCACAGCACTTT
Organism: Zapus hudsonius; assembly: GCA_004024765.1. Lineage (NCBI taxonomy): Eukaryota > Metazoa > Chordata > Mammalia > Rodentia > Dipodidae > Zapus > Zapus hudsonius. The sequence continues at coordinate 6,392 of PVHP010001516.1, read as the reverse complement.
CAGCATCATAGCCTGGACTCCCAGATGCTTCTGGAATGTTGGATCTCTGGGTCATTTCTTCCTCACTCCAGGTCATTGAGCCTCTAGGTTAATGAGCACCACCTCTCTCAGAATGTCAGAAGCTATTTAGAGCAACTGGAAATCTCCATGCATTGCTCAGCGTAATGAAAACTGCGTCAGCTTCACACTGAAGACTAGTAACATTTCTCTCTTCTCCCCCACTCCCCCACCACTCCATTTTTTTTTCCTAAGGAGTTTGGAAAGGCAAAGATAATTTAAAGCACACAGTGATGGAATAGGGAAGAGAGAAAAAGATTTAGTTCTTTTGAAAGTGTAGTGCATTTTTTAATGCTAAAAATTAGAATGATAGTTTTTAGTTTAAAAGCACCGTGTTCAAGGACAATTGAGCAAGAAGTCTCACTTTTTGAAACTCAGAAAGTTCATTGGCTTAATGTATTTTAAACTCAATGAAATTGCTTTTAAAATAGTTTTGTTTATTTATACATGTGTGTACTCATGCACACACATGCACACCAGGGTCTCTTGCTGTTGCAACACATCTGAAACATTCACTTTTTGTAGTTGGTTTTACATGTGTGTTGGAGATTTGGACCTGGGTGTGGTAGTTTGAATAATGTCCCCCAATAGATTCAAAAGTTTATTATAATTGTAAATTGTCTCCAGCCAGATCCTAGGGTTCAGCCCTAAGGTGTTTCTGGGGTGGGTCTGGAATTCTAGCTATACATATGCAAAAAGAAGTCTGAGCTCAAGCCTAGAGTTCCTCTTGTTTGCTAGTTTGGAGTGTGCTTGCTTGAGGTACTGGTGGTGGGTTTCTCTCTCCACTTGGATCTGTGAAAGGGGCCAACCTTTCATTATTGAAACTTTCCCTGGATCGGCCACTTCAATAAATACTTTCCTCCCCCAAATTGTGCCTGGTTTGGAGATTCATCCCAGCAGTGTGTGTCTGACTATGACACTGGGTTAGCAGGCTTTTCATTCTAACACCTTTAACCACTGAGCCATCTCCCCAGACCCCCGAATTGCCTTAGAAGGAAAGAGAGAAAGAAAGAAAGAAAGAAAGAAAGAAAGAAAGAAATGAAAACAATAATTAGTACTGTCTTTCTTTTAATAAGTGTTTAAAAGATTTCACCTCGGGGCTGGAGAGATGGCTTAGAGGTTAAGGCCTTTGCCTGCAAAAGCAGAAGGACTCAGGCTCAATTCCCCAGTACCCACATAAAGCCAAATGCAAAAGGTGGCACATGTGTCTGGAGTTTGTTTGTAGTAGCAGGAGGCTCTGGTACACCCATTCTCTCTCTCTCTCTTTCTCTCTCTCTCTCTGCCTCTTTATCTCTATCACTCTTTCAAATTAATAAATAAAACATTTAAATTATATAAAGGCAGTCTTCCACATATGGATTTTTTGGTATGAATGTATCCAAAGTGCTCCTAATATTTCATTAAGATAACACAATTTCACCAACCCTTTAAAACTTGCTTGATAATAGGATGCTGAAGGTCACTAAATCACCAAAGGGCAAATGGAGTAGAAAGTGCTAGAAGCAACTCTTGCTTCATTTCAGTTTGGCCTTGCATGTAGGTTGCTGGGGTGTTTCCTAAGTAAGAGTGCTTTAGTGTGGCTGTTCCACACAGCCTGCTCAAAGTCCTTCTACCAATTTTACAGACTGTCCTGGCACTTCTCATGGGGCTGTGTCTTATCAGGAGGGGGCAAATTCCCAGTGACCCCTGGGAGAAGAAGGAAAATCCCTGAAAAAGGGTAAAACATTCCATGATAAATTTCTTTCATATACTTTCTGAAAAACAAATTCCATAATATTTGATTACATACTTACAACACTGTTAGGAATGTTTAGTCATGGCTACAGGGAGACTTAGATGTTTAAATTCTGTACTGAGCCAATCTGAGTGTTGTGGAAAGAAAAACAAAACCCCATAATTCCCTAATGCATTTATTTCTGCATTCTACATTCCATATCCAGATGTTAATCCCTACTTTGGTTAAAAGAACCACATCTGATTCTTCTAATGTCTTATGTTTATTCTGGGATTTTCCCCTGAGGAGATACAATTATTTTATTTCAAATGCTCATTGACAATGGACAAGTAGTACCCATCTAACTCTCCCTCCCCAGTCACTCACCCCACACCCCTTGTTGCAGTCAGCTTTCTCTTTGCTGTGCACAAAGAACCCAACCAAAGCAGCTGGTGGAGGAAAGGGTTTATTTTGGCTTACAGACTCAAGGGGAAGCTCCATTATGGCAGAGAAAATGATGGCATGAGCATAGGGTGGACATCACCTCCTGGCCAACATCAGTTAGACAATAGCAGCAGGAGAGTGTGCCAAACCCTGGCAAGGGGAAGCTGGCTATAACACCCATAAGTCCGCCCCCCAACAACACACTTCCAACAAGGTTCCAATTCCCAAATTGCCATCAGCTGGGGATCAAGCATACAGAGCACATACATTTATGAGGAACACCTGAATCAGACCACCACATCCCTGTGATGGTTAGGTTTTGTTGTCAACTTGATCTTTTAAATTATCTTGGGTGGGTCTCTGAGGATGTTTGCAGGAAGGCAGCCTCTCAGCAAGGGGCAGGATGTAAAGAAGCTCAAAGGAGCTAGAAGTAAACATCATTTCCTGTGTGGGCAGTGCAGGAAGGAAATTCCAGAGACTCAGGAAGCCATTAAGTCTGGGGAAGGGTTGTAAGACCCCACTCTAAGCCTATATAAAAGAGAAGAAATTCTCTTTGGCCCTCCTGCCTGTTCCCTGTTGTGTGTATGTGGTGTAGGTGATGGGTTTTTCTCTCTGCTCCGACCTGTGAAAGAGGACCAGCCTCTTTCGCTGGAACTTCCCCTCAATCTGTAGTTTCAATAAATACTTTCCTCCCCCAAATTGTGCCTGGTTTGAAGATTCATCCCAGTAGCATGTGGCTGACTACGACAACCCCATTTCCAAAACAAGTCAATCTATTCTTACATACATAGTTCCTCCAGTAGGAAAAACGGATAGAACAGGAAGGAAGAAGATAAAAATGTTTCCTGTAATGATCTGGAAGTGTAGGAAGGAGAAACGGCTCAAATCTCCCTGCTGGTAGGCAGTATTGAACATTGAAAAAGTGTTCATCGGTGTCTCAGGGTTATGATTTCCCCACCTGAAGGATAAAAAGGAAGGGCTCCTTCAAGTTCAAATGCTACTAGGCACAGTAGTCAAAGGGCAACGGGAAACTTTGGTCCTCCAGGGTGTGGTACCTGTTCTTCCCAGACAGACAATTGCACACTGTGAATTGTAATGAAGAACTTTCCACAAGGGGCCGTTTTTGTCTTCACTCTGCATAGAGCTTCTAAGAGGAATGAGAAGAGACTAGGACCAATGAAAGAGCCCGTGATTAAAAAATAAGACTAGCTAGGGGTAGTTGTATATGCCCTCCACCACCCTCCCCAAGAGGTGGAGGAAGGAGAATTAGGAGTTCAAGTCTATCCCAGGTGAGTTTGAGGCCAGTCAAGGCTATGTGAGAACCTGGGAACCTGGATAATAATATATATGGAAACTTATTCATGCCAAATTTCAAAAATGACTTGTCCGAGCATTAAAATGATTACTCATGACATATGGGTAGATATTAAAAAGGTGAAAAAATAAAAATAAATAAAATAAAAAAAATAAAAAGGTGAAAGCAGATAAATAATATTTTAAAAGGAGATAATCTTTACCTACAATCCAAACTAGTTATATAGTATTTTATTTAAAGTATTCCCTAATTCTGGATTCTTAGAAAAATGAGTTTCTGAATTGACAGGCTTATCCCAATAGGTAATGGTTAATAAAATCTGAAATTCTGTAATTCATTTTCAATAAGAAGCTTGCTTTTTTCTTTAAATTTATTTATTTAGTATGTGTGTGTGGATACCATGATGTGCATGTAGAGGCCAAAGGACAACCCTGTGGTTGGTTCTCACCTTCCACTTCATTTGAGGCAGGGTCTCTCATTTATGAGCCTAAGAAAAATTCTCCTGCCTTGACCTTCTTTCTCCTTGAGCTGGGGTTAGAGAGGATTCTCCTGCCGGGACCTTCCTCCTCTCTGTAGCTGGCCTGGGGTTAGAGAAGCCCATCACAGATTCAGCTTCTCTGAGAGGCCCAGGGATCTGAGCTCAGGTACTCAGTGGAGTGAGACAAGTGCTTTCTGTCCATCTACAGAGAGGAAACGCTCTAACACCCACACATCTCCTTGTCTCATAAGACAAGTAGACTGAATGGAAACACCCTTTCAATATAACTGGCCTACTAGCAATATGAGAAGCTATCATTCATTCGCCTTGTGGTACATGGCTCACTGTACCCAATTATAGCTTCTGCGAAGAGCCAGATGTGGACACCGACTGCATTAGATTGTGGACTGAAGGAGTATGGATAGAATTGGGGCCCTAAAATGTGTTTTCGCTTTTCTTTTTAGTGCTTTGGAATTCCTGATTTTCAATTTGCAGCACATTCATTCTCTCCTTGTATGAAGGTGGCCCGAGGCTACTGCAGCTAAATAAATTCCCCAGAGTGTCACAGTTGTCTCCCGGAACATTAATGCCCCAGTTCAGGCCATCTCTCTAAAGATGATGAGGTTGTTTCACTGTAAAACACTGTTCAATGCACTGTATTCACACCTTGGTCCACAGGCTTCTCATCGGCTTGTCCGCACCTTCTCTCTGATGTCATTTCTTTATCATCCCTTCTGCCAGCACTTACTTTCTGCTTTGGGTACAAAACTGCCTTAACATGACAACCACTCATGACTCTTCTTTCTGGACAGCAGATAAACCAGTTGTGATGTGTTAGTACAGTCCTCAGGTATTTGACTTGAAAACTGGGTTTATTGGTTGCTAGGTATTTAAGACATTTAAAAAAATGCCTCTGTGTGTGTGTGTGTGTGTGTGTGTGTGTGTGTGTGTGTGTGTGTGTGCCACAACACACATGTAGAGTTTGGAGGACCACTTTGGGCATTAATTCTTGCTTTCCATTTCTTTTTGAGGCAGGGTCTCCTGCTCACCACTGTGTGTGCCACAAACTTCTAGAAGTTCTCCTGTCTCCCCCTCCCATCTTGCTAAAGATGCACTAGACTACAGATGTGTATTACCTGCTATGGTATCCAGGTGTTCGCGTCTTCTGGAGACCCAAACTCTGGCAACTGCTTCTACCCACTGAACCATCTCCCCAGCCCTGCAAGGTCCTTCTTGCTAAAGAGGCAACGAATAACAATTACCAGAATAGCTCTTTAACATGGGAGGCATTACTACAGCTGTCCAAATATACTGGATTTGTTGACTTATTGTATATATCTCTATATATATTTATATCTCTATATAACCACACACACATATATGTATATGTATATATATGTATATGTATATATATCACTTCCTCTGTGCCCCAAACACTTACAGTGTGTTTATACCCAACAGGCACCTAGTACAGCTAACAGGCCAGGCCCCGTTGTGCAAGGGTTGGTGGTGGTGGAGAGCAGGGCTATAATTATATTGCTACTCACATGGAGGAACCAGGAACCCATGTTTGGTGTTTTTTTTTTTAAACAGCAGAAAGCAAGCTCAAGTCACACAGCACATAAGAAATAGATACGGGGTTATTGCACAAACATCTTGAATGTAAATTTGCTTTAACATAAGCTGGGACTTAGAATCCATAGACACATTACAGTAGAGATAGATCCAAAGGAGTGCCTGTTAGCATTCACAATGTCTCCCCTGTTTCTTCTTGTTTATTTCAGGTCAGAAACACTTGTTTGTGCTGCATGTATGACCATGGCATTGGGATTCTTTCAAAGTTATTACTTAGTTTCAAGCTCTCTATCAATCATCAGTTTTGTTTGTGGGCACTTCAGCTCCATATCTTTGAATTACTTTCAAATTTATTGTATTTTAGTTGCTTTTTTTTATATAGATTTTTAAAACTGATATATTTACTCTGTCCAAAATCTGATCTAATATACTCTGGTTTCTCTTCAGATCGTATAACTCTTTCGCCTTTTGCCAAAATCCGATCTAAGAATCCATCAAATATATCTTGTCTTATGGCTTATCACTGCGCGTGGCTCACGGGAGCAGTGATCATACAGATACACACACACAGCTTGTGGGTTGATGAAGGTGGTGTGTTGTTTATTGCGGAGAACGAGGCAGTATATATAGAGCTTCCTGGCCAATCAGGGAGCTAATGGTAAGAACCTGTGGTCATGATGTGCAAATAGTCTAATCAGGACTACCTCCTGAAACTCATTAAGCCAAGCCCCTCTTGGCAGACTGTCAGGTGCCGTCCAAGACTAAGCCAGGGTGTGCCTCCAAAGGCCCCCAAAGGCTTTCGCCCCTGA
>PVHP010001515.1:0-105304 GCA_004024765.1 Zapus hudsonius | reverse complement strand
CCATACTCCACAGAACCAGGTGGGCTACCAACTTGTTAATCCAGGGGGGAACAAAGCATTCAGGCCCCTTCCTTCAAAAAGTCCACATTCTTCCTGTTGTTCTAATGCAGACCAGCTGGCCCAATCTCAATGGTTTTCATCTCTCAAACAATTGCAGGTGAACGGGCAGCAGTTTCGACCCAAAGATCTTCTTTCTGTGTCATCTCCATCTGCTCACACCAGTCCATCTTTACGTCAAGCAACCCTGCACAGGTTTCCAGGACACAGGCAGGCAGAATGCAGCAAGCCTCTCATGCAAACTGCTTCTGGCACAGTCCTGACAGTCACCCTCGTAAGCCAAACCTCACAGTCCATAGTTCTCATTACATTCAGGTTTTTCAACTCTCACCAGAATGATCCGATACGCTGTACTTACAGCACTGCAAGGCACCGCTTAGGCCGAGATTTCAAGTCCTTCCACATTCCTCCTGTAGATCACTTCCAGAAGACCAAAGCCACAAGATCAGGGTTCTAGCAGCAACAGAAGACCCCACGTCCTGGTACCAAAACTGTTGGGGTCAGCTTTCTAGTTGCTGCGCAGAAAGAACCCAAACAAAAGTGGCTTGTAGAGGAATGGGTTTATTTGGCTTACAGACTCGAGGGGAGACTCCATCCTGGCAGGGAAAACGATGGCATGAGCAGAGGGCTGGACATCACCTCTGCCACAGCACTGCAAACAGCAGCAGGAAGGTGTGCCAAACACTGGCAAGGGGAAGCTGGCTTATAACCCCATAAGCCCGTCCCTGACAACACAGCTTCATCGAGGTTGTAAAACCCAAACTGCCATCAGCTGAGGACCGATTTATCAGAACACATTCATTTGTTTGTGGGGGACACCTGTATCAAACCATGACAGAGGCTATCACCAACACCACACACACCAGCACAAAAGGCAAAGGGAAAGAGAGAGATCTCCTTCCCCTTTATAGACCCTTAGGTCAGTGTCTTACAACTTCTTCCCAGGCTTGTTGACATATTGAGCTGTTGGAATTTTCTTTCTTCTTGCACTGCCCTCCCAGGAAGAGATGGTTGTTTCTAGCTCCCCTGAGCTTCCTTACATCCTGCCCCTTACTGAGAGTGCTGCCTTCCTGTAAACAACCTGAGACTCGCCTAAAATTATTACACAAGTCAAGTTGACAACAAAACAACCATCACAGTACTTGAGTAAGAAAATAGTCACATTCAAAGAAGTATAAAAAAGAAAAGTTTGTTAATGTATTTAAAAAAACCACCACTGTACTAGAAGCAATAATCCACCTGCCCTGTGTATACCAGAATTGATCCCAAAAATGCAAACTCAGAAGGATCTCAGAACATATTTAAATTATAACCTAAGACTTTAACCCAAAAAGCATATAAATTAATACCAATTTATTTATTGATATCCTTACACAAATCAATATTTTCCATGGTTTTGCTCCTAAATGTTATGACAAGCCAAAATTTATGTGATTCCATATATTAGACCATACGGCTCTTTTGAACCGTTTTCTTTGCCTATCTAGTACCACTGTGGTTGAAGTTTGAGGTGTGTCATGAGAGTCTCCCAAAGTGCAACCTTAGATTACATGACAATATGACAGTTCAAAATGATATGCACAGTCCGGTTACCACAGTTACAAATCACAGCTTCCCTTGGGCCCACAGCACCTCCTAAAGCCTGGCATATACACTAGACAAGCCCACAGGACAGCCTCACGTGTAGAATTGCCTGGCTCTTTCGATGCCAAAGAATGCTGCTCACGTCCACTCTGACAGCTCTATCCGGATAGTGTTTTTTGTGAGGTGAGGCACTCTCCAAGAATTTCCCCAGTGTTTTCAGCCATAAAGACACCATGCAGGCACAGCAGGCATTGTGCTTTCTCTTCCAGGTCCTTTTGTCTCTTGTGGATGTACTTACTGTGGAGAGCCTTAGGAAAGCTCACCTGCGTCTTTCTCAGTGTGCCTTTGTTTCTTTGTGAAGCAGAACAGTGATGCTGAGGGCTGTAATTCCAAATCCTCTGACTTTCCTACCTTGCTCACTACTGTGTTTCATAATTTTGTCAAAAGGAGTTCTTTTTCTTTAGGAAAAGAATGCATTTCCCTATTGTTGATATCTAATCTGGTCCTTCAGATAATACTGCAGAGGTGGGACAGAGAGCTGAAGTGAGGATTCATAGGAATCACCATTGTGATGAATCTTCTGCCCTTGTACGTGCTAGGTGTTTTGTGGAAGCTAAGACTGAGTGTGGGGGGTGGGGGGTAGAGGGAGTCAGAATATTGTGATTGTTGCTAAGACTGTGCAACTTCACTCTGGGAAAAAATAATAAAGCGTGTGTTCACATGGATATAGACACCAATAGAGCAAGCGTTAAGAGACATTTTGATGTTTTTCATAAAGCTGGTGTGATGAGATTCAACATTAATTATGCTACAATGAAAGGTGTCCTTGAAATATTTCCAGCATTCATACGTCCAATTTAGTCTCCAATGTCCTTTAAAGTCTGTTTACCATACAGTGTTGCCCAGATGGAGAGAATCATGGCTCCAAGATCCACGTAGGGAATCCAACTAAAATAATCTGGAAATTATTTTGGTAAAAATATTTGCACAACCCCTCCACACACACATCTGGCTATATAAATACAATTTAATTGCTGGATTTGAGCATTGCTGACATTAAATTTTAATGTGAAGCAACAGTGCTTTAGATTAATGCCAAGTAGTGAATCAGAAATTTCATTGTTACGGTGCCATAATAAATAGCCTCCTGTTCATGCCATGGGAAAATCATTTCCCTAGTTTATCACTCAGCACTCATTACCTTTGACACAGTGATCTCTCTGGGGTGGGAGCTGCTGAAAATTCTACGTTACCTCTGCCTGTAACAAGCATACAACAGGGCCATGTTCTTGGCCAACCTGTGCTTCCTATTGGTGCTTAAAAGCATTCCACAGAGCCAACTGAAAATAGAGAAGCTCTTCTCTCTTCCCTTTACCTCCCAAATGATGCTGATAATTATAATTTTACTGTTTTTTTTTTCTTCCTGAGTACCCTTAGGAAAAAAAATGAGCATGTATTGCTTTTTAGTTCCAACAGAGAGCCACAGAGTTTGATAGGTTAGACAAAGCAGGAAATCCATGACAACCCCTTACCACCCCAATTGGTCATGTGTTCAGCTTGCTTATCTACAAAGTATGCAGGCCTCTTAGGATTTGTGAGTTTCATGGCAAATGCATCCTTGCTGTTACAACTTAATGACATGTAACATTGTCAAGGAGCTGCTTACGCTCAGTGTTGTGGGAGATGCTTCAGATAAGACCATCATTTTATTAATTTTAACTGTAAAGTTTAGATAACAAGCCAAGGTTTGTGCTCAGTCTGACTCATTTCACTAGTGTAAGTGTTATTTTAATTTTATTATGCTCTGAGGCTGAGTATTAAATAGATGTATTCCTAAGTAGAATATAGCTCATCTAATCAATAAACAAAGGTATATTGTAAAGTTATATTTATATATCCTTACTGTATGAATGTTTATTTGATTGTCCTCAGAGATTCTAGCAATCGTTTTTTTGTTAATATATTCATTAAATTTGAAAAGATTTGTTCCACTAGGAAAATGATATCCATTGCGTTAATTCATCCCAGAATAACCAGTTGGAAAATGCATGACTGAGGTATGACATCAGGAGCATTTAAATTCATTTTAATGAATTATGCCCATGAAATGTTGAGTCTGCAATTCCAAGCTCTTCAAATATCACCTGAAGGTTTAGTTAGAATACAATCTACCTATATTTCTGCTGGTAGCATGTAACATAAATTATAACATTAATAATTTGTGAAACCACTTGCTTAACTGCCTTTCCCCGAAGCCTGTGAATGCTGGGACTTGTCACAGCACCCAAAAAACACAGTGCTCTGTTTAACTCCAAGTTGGTTTCATAGAAGTGGAGAGTAGAATAGTTGTTACCAGAGGCCTGGGAGACCAGGCTAGAGGAAGGGATGAGGACAGGTTTATGAATGAGTGCTATGTCACAGTTACGAGAAAGCTTTGGTATTCTGTGGCACCTGAGATGAATACAGATAATGACAATACAGTATTTTGTTACAAAGGAATACAATAGGATTTTTAATATTTTCACCACAGAGATCAAGTTTGAGGAGACATGTTCACCTTAATCTGAACAATACACAAATCATTTGATTGAACAACCCTGTGTTATCCCTTAATATGCATAATTTTTCTCAGGTTAAAGAAATAAAATATTTCCTGAATGCAGAAATGTAGCTTCATGAACTCTTATGCAGATATGTTAAGTGCTGCCGTAAGTAGTGAATGGCCACATTTTATTTACACTAGCATGTAATAGAACATTTTGAACCATAAAACAATGGCATAGACTATGGAAACCAATCATTTGGAGCTCATTAAAGCAAAGCAGTGATGATGGTCACCATTAAGAGCACAGCAAATATGGCAAAACAAGCCCTCCATTGTTTCTGCTAAACCTTAAGTCCTTTCTTTTAATAAAGCAAAGTTAGGAACAAAGGCAATTTTTCCTGAAACCCATCCAGGTGTTCACACTATTGTTAGAAGATAGTAGGTCAATTGCTAAAGCTGTCATCATCAATTTTCACAGGATAATTAGATCGGAAATTAACTCTGGCTACAATTCCAATATTGAAGGGGCTGTATCAAGCTGATCAGCTACCAGTCCTCACTGACTGTTGCTTCATCCTCTTGGCAACCTGCAGAATAGACTGACCTCCAATAGAAGGAATGGAATAGTCTAAAAAGGCAGAAGGCTTTGAGTGCACAGCCTTCTGTTGACCTGATCTCTTCCCCTCTTAGAAGCCTTTGCCTCCAGACTGACCTAGTAGAGTGGTTGGGGAGATGGCTCATTGGCTAAAATACTTGTGCATCCATAAGGACCTGAGTCTAGCCCCTACATAAAATGTCAAGCAGGATGGTGGGTGATGTAATCCCAGGGCTGGGGAAGTGAGAAAGGAACAATCCCAGGATTTGCTGGCTGCCTGGTCTAGTCCAGTTGAACAGCTCTAGGTTCAGTGAGAGACCCCATCTCAAAAAGTAATGTGGAGCATGACTGAGTAGTCAACTGATGTCAACCTCTGTCTTCCACATACACATACCCACATCCACACATGCACGCACACCTCCACACATGTATGAATATACATACACACCACACACACAAGACTTTGCCAGAACTGTTTTCAGCCTTCTTTTGATGGTCTCATGCAGCAATGCCTTGATTATACTCATGCCTTACATCCCATGGACCTCTCCTGAGATTCTGCCTTGATGATCTGGATTGGAATGATCTGTTTCCAGAATGAATGATCTCCACATCTGCAGCCTCCGTCAGGCTCACAGACCCTGTTCACAACAGCCTAGGAGAGCAGCTCTGGATGCCAATATGAAAACAGGAATCTCCCAGGGGGGACTGTCTAAACCTGTTCCAGGGCTGTTTCTTCCCATCTGAAACACTAGGTCTAAATCACTGAAATTAGTGGGGTTTTTTTTCTAACCTGAGCTCTTTCAGTTTTATTTCTATATCTTTTTTTTATTCATGAGGATCCCAAACTCCAGGCCCACAGTTTCTCAGCACACAAGGCATAAGAATTAGCATAAATTGACCCCAGACTCCAGAAGCCAGCACCCTGATACTCGGAAAAGCATAATGAATTCTAGAGCGTTTTAAATGTAGCTTTTCCTCTATCAAATCACATTGATTTTTTCTTAACACATTTGCCATCTGGGTCTCTGTACAATGTGCACTTTGTCCTAGAATCTGTATTTTTTTTTCTTTTATGAGTGACTAAATTGTTTTTCTGGATGGTTAGCAATTTTATATGCCGTTGAACTTGCTGGCTTTGTTGTACTTCAATTTTAGGGTGATTTTTCATCTTTTTAGTTGAATTGTTTTTGAATAAGAGAATGTGCACATTAATGTAGAATACAGAAACATATATTCCTCTTACCTGTTTCTTCCTCTACTGCTCACACCTCTGTTGTATAAGGAGCCCTTAAGACTCCTAACTAATCTTGTTTCCCTTCTTTCAAAAATGAGCACAAGTGTCTCTGTTTAGCAATATATCCCAATAATAACTCTATGTCAAATCACAGAGGTTTTCCTCATAAATTTTACAGCTCTATAGAATTGCACTGCAGCACACAGCATGTTTATTCAACCATCCCTCTCAGGTTGTTTCCATGGGTTGCTATAAAACAGCTCTGCAATGAATAACCTTGTGTGTTTGATTTTTTTCTTTTTATTGCTGAAGAAGAAACTTGAGAAAAATTTCCTAGAAAAGAATTTGTAGAGTCACAGTACAAGATATCTGATGATGCACACACTACTGAGTGCTACCGAGTAGAGATTATACTGTATTATGGTCTGGAAGGCAGACCCAGGGAGGGAATGGAGCTCTGCATCCCTTCCCACATACCTCACTGTCTGCCTCTTTTCATCTGTGATTTCCTCTGTAAGCAACCAGCAAGTATGGAGGTGTTTCCCTGAGTTCTATGAGCCACTCTAGATTATTATGGGAACCTGAGGTGAGGACTGTGACAAGCCCAGTTTATCCCTGGAGGCCAAAAGCAAAGATAAAATACCCCAAGGTCTTGTGATTCCTCAGGGCCAGGCAGGCTTTGGGCTGAGCCTGAGGCTCTGGGATCACACAGGATTGCCATAGAGACAGTGTGAGAAAAGAACTGAATTGGAGAAGAGCCAGGCAGAGTACAGTGCTTGGGAAGACCCACATACATCTGGGCTGAGAAGTGGCCTGTGTTAAGGGAATGGGATGGGAGAAAGTGTGTTTGAAGTTTGTTTTCCCTCCATAACATTAGACTGCCTGGGATGCTTTTTTCTCTTAGGTATTTAGTTGTTTTTATTTTTTCCTTCAATTTTGAAAAGCTATTTGTGTGTGTGTGTGTGTGTGTGTGTGTGTGTGTGTGTGTACATACTGTGGTGCGTGTGTGAATATGATGTGGCATATGTCTCATATGCACACGTATGTGCCATGCACCATTCCGTAAACTCACCTATGATGGGATATGCTTGCCTATATTGCGGCCCAAGGAGAATGTTGGGATCCCCTTCTATTCCTCTTCTGTCCTTCTAACTTGAGCCTGAATCTCTTACTGATCCCAGAGCTGCCGTTTCCTTGGAGCTCTGGCAATTCACTGGTCTTTGTTTCCCTACAGGGCTAGAATTACAGATGTGTGGCCATGCCCAGCTATTTATGTGGGTCCTAGAAACTGAATTCCAGGGAGTCTCTCAGACTTTCTCCACTTCTGATGCTTGGTCAGGATGTGCTCCTACCTGCTGAGCTATCTCCCCAGCCCAGAAATTTATCTATTAAAAAAATAGATCTTTATCATGATAAAGGTCAATATTTGACACATAGTATATATATTTTCTCCTAGTTCAAGGCTTATTTCTTAACATCATTTGCGGTATATTGAGCTATACAAGTCACTATGTTTCCTTTTTTGTACTAAAATTTGTCAAGTTTGAGTCATGATTAGGATAAGAAAGTCTTCCTCCTGCTACTTAATACCCAAGCATGTTTCTTTTCCATTTGGAATTTAGTATGATAAATTGAAACCCTATCTATTTAAGCTTCTAGCTACAATGGCCCAATTTTTATGATCTCATCTAAGAAATTACCCATTTCATTTACATTTTTACTTGTTACCATAAATTGTTCTTTTTATTATTGCTTATGTTCTTATTTCCGATTGCTTCCCTTAACACTTTGACTTTAAAGTAAATGACTTACCTCTTTGTAAACTTGAGCTAGTAATATCTGCTTTGCTGATTTTTATACAAGAAAGCATTTTTATCAGTGTTATGCTTTCTCTGTTTTCAACAATATCACATATTTTGCCTTTTCCTTTTGTTCTTGTGCTTATGTTCCTGGAATGTTCATATGCTATCCTGTATTTGTGAGTGTGTTTATGTACACGTGTGTGTGTGTGTGTGTGTGTGTGTGTGTGTGTGTGTGTGTGTGTGTGTATGATTGTAGGCATGGCACACATGTGGAGATCTTGGGTTGGTCCCCACCTTCCTCCTTGTTTGAGACAGGGTATCTCTCTGAATTCTTACTTGGCAATCTCTTGGTTGCTGTTCTCACCACCAGCTTCCAGGACATTGTCCTGTCTCTGCTTCATGGCTTCAGCTTCCTCCATGTTTCTGGGGATTGAACGATTGAACTCGGGTCTGCCAGCTTGAGCATGTAGTAGTTATCCACCAAGCCAGGTCCCCCTCCCCATTTGCTTTCCTTTTTATAGTTTTTTTTTATTTTAAATGAACAGATCACAGGTATTCACCAGGTAGAACATGATGTTTGAACTATATATCCAGCTATTGTGATTAAAATCTACCTAATGAGCAGATGATGGCCTCACGTCGTTATCATTTTGTGGTGAGGAACAAAGCATCCCCTTTTTATAATTATAGGCAGTGAGATGACTTTTTTATGATGATATATTTTTCTATAACATTTTAAATTAAAAAATTACTTTTGTTTCTATTCTTTCATAAACAAATGCAATGAAATTTCCTCTGGTCACTCTTTTTCTTATATCTTAGTAAAAATCTGAAAACTCACTTTACCTTCCCCTGTTGCCTAAGCATCATTCAGGGAGATCTCTGGTCTTTTGCTTTATTTCCTCACTCTTCTTTATTAATTGAGTTATTTCTGTATTTTCTAAACATGTCATTTACATGATTTAGCTATGTTCTTTTTTAAACTTAGATCTATAATTACATGTGTTATGTGGTTGCTAGCAGACCTTTCTCCACACTGTGTCTTAGTCGAAGTAGTCTGATTCAGTGAATGAGGCAACTAGAAAGGTATGTTGGATGTAACCATTGAGAGAGAAAGAGAGGCAGAGACTGAGACAGGAAGAAAGAATGAGAATATCCTTGGACATAGCTTGGTTATAGAATACTTGCTTCACGTTTTTTCTTTGAGAGCTCTTAAAAATGCTGTTTCACTATTGTTTTAATATGTACCTTTTTTAAAGCTATAATGCCACCTTGTTTTTGTTTTTTCCATTTTAAGGAACTTATCTTTACATCATTCTTTATCTTTATAACTCTAAGGTCTTGCTGGTATGGACTTTGAAACTGACTGTTCTGAGACAGTTTTCCCAGGTATATGAAGGGTCTTTTTAACATGTAGATATCATTTGTTTTTATTTCATGGATCACTAATTTTTCTTCTTCATACATCCCAATTACATTCCAAATGCATTGGATTATCTTTGCCTGTCTTCTATGTTGATCAATTTTCTGACATTTTTTAACCTGGTCTTTCTTTCATTATTTATCATCTCTTGACTTTTGCATGTCCTTCCTCAATGGTTCATATTATCTTTTCAGTTGATTCTATATTCTACCTTTGCAATTGAGTCTTTATTTCAGAGCTATTAAAAAAATCAATGTTTTGATAAACTATTCTTTACTATTTGTGCTCTTTTTTCTATTTCTGTTCAGAAATGTTAAATATCCAACTCATATTTTAGTTTTGTATTGATAAATACATGTTTGATCATATCTCCAGATCTTGTTGCAATTTTCCTGTTTGTGGGGTTCTTCTGTTTTGATTGAGAAAGAATAGCAAATTTTCATTAGCTATAACAGTTTGGCTCTGGTCTCTTATAGTTACTTTGTAAGATTGTTTTCTGTGGATTTTGAAATGCCTTTGTTGTAGGCCAGCAGTGGAAGCTTCCCATGAGACATAAAGGACCTTGGTGCATGCTGCATCTCTTTAGGTTCATGAACATTCTCTTCAGTTGCTTTTGTCAGTGCAGGGTTCTAAGCAAGTGGTATTTTCATGCATAGGGAGTACGTGGCATAATCATGATCTTATGGTCTTTTTTTTATTTTTACAAAGTTTATCTTCAACCTCATGATTCTTTCCTGTCCGAGCTAAGTTTCCAAGAACCATCCCTCCATCCATATAACTCTGTTTTCTTCAGCAGTCCTCCAAACATTCCCATCTCTCATTCCCTGGACATCCAAACCTCTTTCTTGCAATTTCCTGGTAGCTGTGTGTGTTCTGACCAACCAAGTCTATTAGTAGCATTTCCCTACTCAGGATTGGAAACTTCTCTCTTTGAGAGTGCTTTTCTTTGGTTTTCCCAGCTCTCTCCACCAAAGGTTCATGGCTTTGCTACTATTTCCTAAGCACACTCCACTCTGACCTGGGTAGTCTCTGTTGGATTTGGGCACTTGTGTTCCTACTAATACATAACTTTTGAAGCTCGTAGTATTTATTCCTTCTCATTACATTGTGGATAGGTGTTGTGAATGGTATTGTTGCTATTTTTTAGATATTTTAGTGGTGAAATGGGAAGTAGAGAAGTTCTACTTAGATGTCAGCCTAAGGGAGCCCAGAATATTTCCATAAATGTTAAGTGAATGATCATAGCAAGTAAATAGATGAAGTAATACAGGGTTAAAGAAGTGGATTGACCATTGCAAAGTCATTGGCATAGTCCTTGCAGCTCTTCTTTACTTTCTCATCTTTATTTAGAGCTAGACCTTTCTCTAGAATTCTAGAAAGAAATGCAAACACCTCATTGCAATTACCATCTCGGTGATGGCACAAAGTACTCAACCAAAAGCAGCTTGTGGTAAGTAAGAAAGGACTTATTTTGGCTCACAGACTCATGGGTAAGCTTCATGTGGCATGAGCAGAGGCTGACCATCACCAGAGGTGATCACAGCAGGTGGATCACTGCAGCATGAGAGTGAGCCAAACACTGACAAGGGGAAGCTGGCTGTAATACCCACAAGCCCGCCCCCAAAACACACCTTCTCCAGCAAGGCTCCGATTCCCGAATTGCCACCAGCTGAGGACATAGCGTTCAGAACACACGAATTTATGGGGGGGGGCATCTAATTCAAACTACCACACATTTCCTATATTCATTGCTCTTTGACCTCGTAATGAAGTTTGTACACTGAAAGCAAATCTGGCCATGTCTAAATCTTTACAGGAAAGTATCCTTTCTGTGCTGTGCTTTCTCCTGTCACTGCCTCAGATAAGTCTGTCATACTGAAGTTAGCATCCCAAAAATTTACATCTCTGTTTGGCAGGGTTTTTTTTTCCAGGTAGAAAAGACCCCCCCCCAAGTACTAAAATGTTACTGCATCCATACTTGCAAATGCGTCAGTTTCTGCCAAGAAAATTGTATATATTTCCTATTCAAATTTGTGATATATGTTAAACTAATTCTCAGTCATATGCTATTTAATAACAGGATGCAATCTGATAGGTAAGGTTTTCTGACATGTTATCATTTTGTAGATATTAGAATGTACTTATTAAAACTAAAATGGATACACCATAACCTATGAGACCAGCATTATGTAATCTGTTATTGACCAAAGCATTGTAATTTGGATTTTCTATACAGATATTTTCCTCATGTTCAACAAAACTATGGTCTTGGTCAGTATTGTTAGCACCTATTAGAAAACTATATGATTGACTACTCAGATTAGATTACATGATCATTTGAATTAAATGTCATCATTATAAAAACAGAGTCCATGTAGCTATTTTTCCCATGGTAAAAATAGTAAATCTGCTGCACGTAGAGCTCCTAAGGATGTCCTCTGGGTTTGAGGATAACAAGAAAGAGCAGAACATTAGGGAACAACATTGTTTTACTTTTCGCTTTAGGATCTTTGGTTGGTTCTTTGGTTTTAATAAGTTGTTTTCTGGATCGAGTGAAATAGTGGTCAAAAATTTGCCTTTTCTTTCCATTTCTATCTAAGGAAATAAGTCAATGGATAACTAATCAATAGTTAATCAACTCTGTTAGAAATACTTTTAAAATGACAAATGCATGTTTGAATGAAAGAAATAAAATATAGACATCATGGAATGGATTGGTAGCCA
This sequence comes from Zapus hudsonius, assembly GCA_004024765.1. Lineage (NCBI taxonomy): Eukaryota > Metazoa > Chordata > Mammalia > Rodentia > Dipodidae > Zapus > Zapus hudsonius. Next base: position 93,337 of record PVHP010001515.1, on the reverse strand, counting down.
AACAGTTGTCAACTACATATTTTATTCTTCCACAGTACTTTCACTTCCTTTTTTTTCTTTGATCCTAAAATCACTTTTCAGATAAAAAAATTGCAGTAAGGCTTTTTGAAACTTATAAAGATTACTTCTCTATATAAATTTTCCAGTAAACGTTCATTGTATTTCCTAATTTGTATACTGAAAATATAAAGTATTGATAGCAGTAACTTTAATGTGAATATTACTTATTACCACATGCTGTTATTTGACCTAGAGAAGCTTTGTGTCTCTTATTTCCTACTATAATGTCTTTACTAGTACAGTGATTTCTGAAGAGGGTTTCAGTTTAAAAATTAAACATGAAACAAACGCAATTAAAATGATGTGGGAAAGGAGATGATTCCCCCTTCTAGTTCCTCTTCTTATCTCCAATATCCTTATAAGGGTCAATCAGGATACAGGAAAGAAGGAGATAATTCCCCTTCTGGTTCCTGTTCTTGTGTCCAACATCCTCCTGGCTTTGCAATGGCTAGCAGGTGGCCCATCAGAATGGGGCTCCATACAGCCTGATATGAATTAAAATAACTCCTTCTTGCTATGGCCCACACAGGACTGTGCCTCCCAGGAAAAAACAAATCTTAATTCTAGAAGTATGTGAGTCTCATTTCCATAGGGTAGTCTGTCTTTGGATTTATACAAATGTCCCACTTGTGTCATAAAAGATTAGTATTTTATGATTCAGCAAAGATGTTTGCTTTCTGTCATGGCAATAAACCCTAGTAAAAACTAAATAATATTTATTTACTCCTTAATTTAAAAAACTCATGATGACTGGCAGAAATTATGTAGCAATAAATACCTAAATATTTAAATAAGTATTAAAGTATTAAATAAATTAAAATAAAGTAATAAATTAAGGTAAGTATTAAAGTTAAATACTTAATCTTGTGATTCTCTTCCAGTTTTACAAAATTGATAGGCCCAATTACAAATTGATCTAAACATTTATTTGTACAGACTTTTGCAGGGTTAGAATATCTAACACAGGGCCCATGATTCTATTGCCTGAAGAAAATCTCAATTAATGCAGCTCTTAATGCAGTATTAACCTTGCAGATTTCAACTGTTTATCTTTCTCTGTTTCGTGTAGTACATGTTATTTTATCAGTGTGACCTTAATCATTTGCAGACCTGGCAGGTGGTATTGAAGTCAGTATTCCAAACAATCCAGGACCCAAGAGCTCTGAGCTGTGTGCTTTCCTGGTTGGGGAAATAATGCCATGTTGCAAATTCTCTTTCTTACTTTTCAGTTTAATTTAAAGAAGAAGCAATTCGATTTTAATGCTAATTCAACTTCAAGTAACTTGTCTTTCACAAGGAAAGATAACTCTTATTTTTGCTTATTTTCTACATGTGAAGAAAAATATGTGAATATTTTGATGTTTTCACTAGAATTATAGTCTAGATCACTCTTTGCTTTTTCAGAAATAAAAATAGTACAAATTTACATTCATAAAGATGTAAGAAATTCTCATGCATAAGAGAGTGACTATAGCTAATAATTATTTACTGTGTATTTTGTATTTGCTAGAAGAAAAGGTTTCAACCATTTTTACAATAAAGAAATAATAAATGTTGGGGATATATTAGTTTAATCTTATCTAAACATTATGCAAAATATGTATTGAACTATTATGTAGCACTCTATTTCAATAAGAATAATTCATGTTTTTATGTATCAGCTAAAATAAATTTCAAGTTCATCCTCATTTATTAAGTATCTAATTTAGGTATACTCATAGACATATATGTATAAGCACACCTACACACATATATTTATACACAAACATATTAAACATTAGTTTGAGGTTTTTTTATATATAGATGACCTCATATACAAATGAAACAATGTATATATTCATTATTTTTTCTTATTACATAGTTCTACCAACACCTTGAACATATTTAAAATGAAACTGCTGTTAGCTTTTATTGATAGAGAAATAATGAATTCTGTGCTTCTGAGACGCACTAGTTAAAACTAGTAATTTGCCTGCAAAACAAGCCAAAGATAAGAAAAAAATGAATAGTTTGGGGCATAAAAGATAATTTTAAACTTTGATTATAAAGTGTTCCTATATGCCCATGTTAAGAGACAGATCTATGTGCAGAAGACAACCATGTTGGGCTTTTACTTCTATTCTGTGAGCATGACTTCTATGAGCTGTTATATTTCTAGGTAATATTAAACTGTTGATAGCTTGTCCCCAGGTATTGAGCCATGTATGTAAGTTGCTGTCTTCTGTATTCTATCACTGAACTCAGTAGGTATTGGCAAGTGAATCAATTTTTGCCAGTATTTTTGTGTGTAGTGTGCATATATATATTTGGGGTGTGCATGTGTGTTGAAGTATGAGTGCGCATGTGTATAGAGGTCAGAGGTTAAATTGGGTGTCTTTCTTAATCACTCTGCTTACTTTTTGAAGCAAGGTCTCTCATTGAACCGGGGTCTCCTCATTTTGATGTGTCTACCTAGCCAGCAAGCTGGAAGATTCTCTGTCCCCATCTTCCCAATGCTGAGATTACAGGCCTGTGCCACCATGCCTGGTTTATATTTAGATGCTAGGAATCCAGACTAGTCCTCATGCTTCCCCATGCACTTGGCCCACTGCGTCATCTCTCCAACCCCCAGAAGAACCATTTTTATAGCCAAATTCTCCACTAGCTGAGGGATTCGGTGTAAAAGGCCTGGAGATTTATTTCCTTCATCTTCCCTTTTAGTATGGATCCTAGGAGATCCTTGTGTGTTCAGTTAAAACATGCTTCCCCAAATCTGCCTGGAGTGTTACAGACAGAAAGCAATTGCATCCTGATAACTTTTTAAACTTGAGCCAAATCTGATTTCTAAAACCTGTTTATCTCTAAAAGTTTGGGATGAGGATCTGTGGTTCTGCATTTAGCCATATAGAATAGTAAAATCACTCATGTGCTCCCAGTGACTGTACATCCTTCCTCTTTGGGAATGAGAAAATGGTAGCCTCATAACATCTATCAAGAGCCATGAAAGGACACTCCCTTTAACCTAAAACTCTACCTGTAGAATCTATCATTACTAGATAATTACTAGGAAAATAATAAAAGGCTAAGCTTGTTATTATAAGATACTATAGTCAGTAGTAGAAGACTGGATTATACTTCAGCCATATGGAAAACCACCATTGAAGGTGATAATTGCAGTCAAACTGAATGATGCTCTTAATATTTGTCAAATATCAGATGACTAAATGGCAGCCATCTTAATTAAAAATTATTTGTATGAGCACAGAAAATTATCTGAAAGGGATTCACCAAAATCTTAACAGTCGTTATTTCTGCATGGCAAGCTGGCAAGTAATTTTAATTTTCTTTCAATTACTGTGTTTTGTCCATAAGAATATAGGTTGTGTCTATAATAACAAAACTTAAATTTTTCCTAAATATGATATTTGTGCATACCAATATATAAATTACTTTTCACATTAGGTATATAATTAATGTCTATCAAAAAAAAACACCATGTTCTTTATATTTATTCGAGTTCATTATAAAGACTCCATGTATTTAGGAACCATATAATGGAAGCACAGCCTGGTTCCCCAGCAGCCTGGTTCGCCTAGAGTAGCCATTATATTATTGTTTATATGTTCAGTATGTGTGTATGTGGATTATAATTCACCCTGCAGATTGCAAATAGGAGCCATATTGTCAAGGAACATATGTTTAGAACTTTATACTTCATTGTAAAATATGCCCAGAAAGCATTCAAACACCAGCCCATGGGGAGTAAACAGCGAGCTCACCTTCTCAAATAGTGGGGTTTCAATTCAGAATTCACAAGGTCTTTGTTTCACTCATCAGAACCAATTTGCTGCCCACAGAAATATTGTTTGCAAATGTGACCTCTATCCTGAGCTGCTCCTTTAACAATACAAGTAAAGCGGGAACTGTCTGCACCTTCAGGAAAGCCATTTGCCATTTGAGTTGCGCTGGCCGATGATGCCTCGATGATGGGCCATCCCCCGGCTTGGCGTGAACAAAGCAGCTCAGCCCAGCAGTAAATCTGCAGCAAAGAGAGCTCTGGGCTTTAACTGCCAATTTTCAAGTCAGTGCTTCTTATAACTCCTGCAATACGTGTCTGAAATTTGGTGCTAACTCCGAATGTTTTCACTTTATTCTGCTTTAGTAGACCATTGCTTTACTCTATGAACAATTAAGTTATATTGCTTTTTATTATAAAATTGTGATATCTCTTCTTTATTTACTGAAACAGATAACTTCTTTTATTTTTCAGAGCTTCCATATGGCTGGGAAAAAATCGATGATCCCATATATGGCACTTATTACGTTGAGTAAGTCTCTAAGTGTGATATTAACTTGTTAATATGTTGGGAAATTGTGTTAGCATTTCATTTATTGAGCATGTGCGGGTAATAGCCCCTTTAATTCACTGTCATCTTACTTTGAAGTAGCCACAAAGGCTCTCGCCACACTGGCTGGCTCATGATTCTGAAGTGCCCATCGGAAAAGCATGTGTCACACTGTCCTCTCAATGAGTGACAATTAAAGATATAGAAGTGAATGCCTTTCATTTGACAATGAAAGGAGACAACTGGTCATGCAAAAGAAATGATCTATTAAATCAGATTCCAAAGTCCATCAAATGGATCAGCCATGCTTTCCAGTTAAAGTGTAAAATAAAACTAAGATGTTTTCTTAATCCCATTCAAATCAACGGCGTTCTTTCAGTAGATTGAACTTTCATGTTACCTACTGGAGGTTGCGTTGCATTAATGTCTCTTATCAGACTATAAACTGTTCCTCTCTATGTATCCTTACATTCAGAAGAAAGGATCCACAAAGCAGTAAATTGTATGCATATATTTTTCTTTGGTAAATCAAATAACGTTCATAATGTTTAAAGTAAATTATGTAATCCATTTTCCATAACCCCTTTTGGTAATAGAGAATGTTTAACTCCTATCCATGATGTAATGCTCCTGAAATTACTTGAGTGATGAGAAGTACACTAGCCAAGAAATACAGAGGTTGCAACACAAATAACTCTCACGTTCTTTAGATAGATCCAACTCTGTTTTCTTCAAGCATATTCACCATAACAATAATAATCTCCATGGTCAAGGGTTATAGGTTAATGGCTTTTTTTACTAAATTGTTTTTGTAACAGTATTCAAGCAGTTACTGAGCCTTTACTCGATGTCAAGCCCTTCTTTGCACTAGAGATGCACGGTAAACCAGACCTGTTTATTCCCTGCCCTCATGTCTCCCCCCATGAGCACTTGCCTCGAATACTCTGACCCCCATTTTCATTCGGAGAAGCCTAAAGTTTGGCACCTCAGTCAGTCATTTCCAGATTTACAGTCAAGGTGAATTCGGCTAATTTGGCACAAGCAATCTTCAAACATAGTGTGCAGTCTGCAATGTTATATAGACCCTCAAGTAGGATTTAAAACAAAGATTTTTCTGAAAAAGCCAGGAAGTCATTTGTAAATATAAGAATTCTGAGTCCCACTACATTGCTAACCGATTAAATACTCATGAGTTTTAAATGTAATAAAAGCTTTAGTCCCTGAAAAAATTTAACATTAAATGTCATGAGTCCTAGCTTGGGTTGTCTGTCTGTCTGTCAGTCAGTCATGCTGGGAATCAGACCAAGGGCCATGTACCTGCACATACATGAACTGGAAGAACTACACCAACGCCATGTTATTTACCAAAGCAGGCTGCTGGTCAGATCTGGTCTGCAGACCCCAGTTTGCTGATCTCTATTCGAATTCTTCAGCTTATTCCTTCATGGCTTTAGCGCCTCTCTAGATGACTTCCAATGTGAAAACAGCATTTAACTCAAACATTTCTCCTCTGCTCTCATCCTCTGTCAGAAATGTGAGCACCCTCACATCAGAAAACTATGCTGCCACCCTACTTAAGCTTCCTGTAAAAATCTACTGCTGGTATACGCCAGTCATTGAATGATAAATTAGACATTGGCTATAACGCTAAAAAAATAATTTGCTATCTTTTTACACTATGGACGTATTTTATTTGTTTTTATATAAAGTATACTTATAGCTATATTTCTCCTTTTCTTTTTCTATATGTCTCAGCTGCAGCCAGAAAATTATTCAGAATACCATCATGTTTATCTAATTAGATCATACCAACATGTTTCATAATTGTAGAGTTCAAGTGATTTTGAGGTCACTTGGCACAGGTCATGTGAGCCAAACTAGTTTAGCTTCCTTCAGTTGCAGCCAGCTCTGATATTTGTCATAGCCTTGCCCTCATTTGGCATTCTGAAGAGTTTCCTAGTATTAATAGTTGGATGTGTGAGCATATCCGGTCAAGCAAAAAACTGAGGCAAATGAACAGGAAATCCAAACTTACCAATAATGTCAAATCGGATAATCTCCGAATATTTCTCAGAAAGATCCTTTTGGAAAAACTCATCAACTAATTAAAATATCTCAATTTACTCTATAAGTATGCATCATTTAGAAAAAGGAATATTTCTCGTAAGAACAATTTGAGAAATATTTTATTTGTGTGGTTTGTTTCAACTGTGTATTTCATATCCATTATACTATCATGTTTACCAAGTATATGCTAGTTCTGAATAGGATTCCTACTTATGAAAGTTGTGTAGACAAATGTACAAATATAGACACCATGTCATGCTTTTGATCCTTAGGGTGTTTGTACTGGGGCAAAAGTCATCGAATTTTTTATTGTTTGTTGAACAGAAAAATAATGAGTTTCTAATCTAAGGTACTCTATTAACTTTTCTGATGTAAATATTAAAATCACAGCTATGGGATGGGACTACATCTCCATGGTAGAGGGCTTACTTAGCATACACAAAGTCCTGGGTTTGATCCTCACACCACAAATAATTATGCATTTTATGCACATATATACATAGATGTATATCTCTCTATTATGTATGTGTATATTATGAAGACATTTATAACTGTGGTCATGACACTAATGTCAACATCTTAAATCAAGGATCAAAAATTTAATATTTAGCTAATTAAAAAGCAAGGTTCTCTTTATTGTAGATCTGTGCTCAAGAAAATGTCAATTAACTGAGGTTATTAATTATAATGGGCTATCGTTCTTTTTAGATTGAATCATGCATCCATTTATGCAGTTGTAGGTACTAACTACAAGAAATGAGGAGCTTTCTGACTTTTCTAATGTTCAAAAAAAAGTCTCCATGCATGCATATTAGATCCACCTTCAAATAGACCCACCTGGGAGCAGAAGCAGTGAGGAGTGGGCTCTGCCCTCAGCTGTTCGAGGCCAATCAGAATCAGTCCACAGTTGTACAGTGTCCGATTTCCTGTCAGGCACCATCAGGCAAGTGGGATCCCAGCATCAGTAGTAAAATGGGCTTGCATAGGTAGAAACTGGAAAACATGGACTGATCAGAATTTTGATTCCTATAACTGGCTTTATGTGGTATGCTATAATTCTGTTGCATGTATATTCACTTTAAAAATTATGAGTAGACTACATTCAAGAAACAGGGGAAAATCTCCTTTATTATCACATTCAAATAGTTAACATTTATTGACTGGTTAGTATGTGCCATCAACTGGGCTCCTCTGAAGTCCTTGCCACATTTATTTTTTTACAGTATTTTTTATTGTCCATAATGAGTTACATTATTTAGTGGGCCAACAATGAGTTGTTATCCCCAATTCCTCATTGCCTCCCTTCCCCATTCCCAGTCCTCCTTGCCACATTTATAATCGTCTGTCATGATGACGGCGCAAATTATCTTGCATTTTCAGATGAGAAAACCCTGGCTGAAAAGTTAAATAACTTACACAGGATCCCACGTTATTGAAACAAAGGGCTGCAGTGTGGGCCTAGGCAGTGCGGCAGTACAGCCGAGACTCAGTGTTCTTGCTCATGATGCCTCTCGTAGATTTCCCATGTTCTAAGCAAGAAGACCCCTTCAAGGTCATCTCTTCCTCAACTTCCCTGTAGAACATTTCCACAGCAAGATGCCTAAGATTGACAGTCCATGCTGCCTACACAACCCTAAGAAATGAGCTCCTGGTCATATGGGCCATCAGGTCTATACCTGCTTCTGTACAGTGGCCCTGGGCTGCACGGCATCTGGGCAAAGCATCAGAGATGAGAGAAGTTGTCGTGTGTAGACCTTCTCCTGGGGATGGGCAACTTGATGGCAGCCTATGCAGTCACAATCCTCTGTATGTTAGAAGACAGGGGCCCTACTCAGAACATCCTTCTATTTCAGATAGACCGGATTTTATTCTATATAGCAGCCAAAAGAATTTAGCCCAATTTATTCTGACAGACACCAAATCCATGTTAGTATAGCACTTAGCAATGTATTCAGAAGTCCTAACACTGCTAACGAGAAAGGTAACTGTCACCATTTATTAACAAAAGAAGTTTAATGCAAAGAGTGTAAAATGTAGAGTTGAACAGCTGTGAATATTGTACAAATGCAGTTTCTCTACTCTTTTGTGAAATTTTGTCTGCAGGGTACATTTTGGTTTTAATGGCAGTTCCACAATTTGCTTAACTAGCTAGTCCAGAAGACACAATTTCCTGGGACAGCTTTCATGGCAAGCTGCCTCCTCCGCACAGAAAGGGAAGCAGACCATGGAACTCTAGTTATAAGGACGGTGGGGACTGGCAGATGTGTTCTTCATGGAAAGGTTTTACAAGTCTTTCACGTGATGTCACACATCTGCTACTGTAAAACATTACGTGTGTGTGATTCCAGAAAGTACAGAAGCACTGAATAATGTCTTCAATGGAACTTTTAGTGTGAAAGGAAAATCATATTCATTTCCTGCTACATCATCCTCATGATGTAGCAAGTTGTTAAGTGGTGGAGAGGGTTGTAACTCAACATCCAATCATGGGAATCTCTCCTTTCAGGCTTTCCAGTAGTTTTTCGACATTTCCTAAGGAAAATATTCATCACTTTAGAATTTTTAAAAAGTCAACACACATGTAAAAATATTTACAATTAGAAATAAACACAAAAGAACATCATTTAAAAATATTGCTGGTGAGTTTTTTGTTTTGTTTTTTTGGTCTGATGCAGAACAATAATTTATCAAACTTTTTCAGATTTTTTTTTCACTTTTTAAAAGCCAGAATACTTCTTGATGCTTTTCAATAGCTACTTAACAAAGAAGTGTTTTTCCCAACTTAAACATTTATGTGATGGAAGATTCTGGAATGACTCTGCTAAAGAGGGGGCCTGGTGGTCATGCAGAAGTCGGCTCTAGAGCTTGTGACCAGCACTTGAATGTATCAGTCACTCTCCCTTCATGACCATGTGTCTGGGCATGCTCATCCTGTCACTTCCCAGCTGTGACATCTGGGGTAGGCAGGTTGGGGAAAGGAAGAAGAGGAGAAGAAAGAACACTAGCAATGGAAAAATGTTTAATTTGCACTTACTATTGTTGTAGAAACACCCAGTGACAACAGACAAAGCCTTCACAGCAAGAGGAGAGGGGAGTTTAATTTTATACCAGGGCCTGGGCCAAGCCCGGGCGGTCCAAGCATAAATGAAGCATTGGCCCCAAACTCCAGTTACAAAGAGATTTTTATAGTAGGGCACAGAGATGTGTATGTGACATTAGGCATGTAAATTACAAGCACCTAGCAACTCACACATTTCCAATGGGTTGCAAGAAGTTCAGATAATCCTCCTCAGGTATCCTCCAGCCTCATCTTTTCCTAACTTCCTTATCCCAGTTAAGCAAATCCTTCTTTTGTCTCAAAAAACTTTAAAGCTCTGGTATTTTCTCACCTCATGCTATACTGGCCATCTGAGGCCAACAAATGTCTGCAGAATATAACAATCAATATGGGGGGGCAGTGAGCTCATGCTCATTTTGCTATAATATTCCCCCTTCTTTATCTGAATTATGAATCGTCATATCCTTTTTAATTTTAGTGAAAACTCCTGGTATTCCTGGCAAACTACTTGGAGTCTTACTGCTTTTAAACATTAATAAATATTTGATTCACATAGAAATAACATTATTTTTAAAATGTACGTTTTTCTTTCCTCTGCAGTTAGCAAGTCTAAGCTTTAACACTTTTGCAATATACTGCTGTCAACATCTACCTGATTCTGTGAAGCTATATAGTTTTGCTGGATAATGTTTAGATGTTTCTTAATCTGGGTTGACAATTATCAAAATATATAGCTTAACAGAAGGACAAGTGTCTGTCTCTGACCTTTAGAACGTAACAGGATATAATCTGTTATCAAAAGCAGACAATTTAACCAGACATTGCAAACACCAATAGGACTGGGGATAGTGTCCAAATAAAATTTTCAGGCTTCTGCCATGTGTAGTTCAGCCAGGCTAGAGCAGGGCTGAGGTCTCTTCCTCAGGGGCAGGTGTCCATCAGGGCTTGATCTGTAGACTCCTGGCGATGCGTTGGCTGGCACAACTGGCTGAGGATGCTGTCTTCTTGACTCCCATGTGATACCTATATATCATTATCATAAATATAGGCCTAATTTCTTAAGGATATGTGGGTCTCTTGTGTTATAAATTTAAGGGAATACCCCCCAATGGCAGAAGAATCTGGCCAACTCCGTAAATCTAAGCAAAGAGACATTGTTAATGACTAACATTACCAATACCAACACATTTGAACAGTCAGAGCTACAAATCATCCTAATGTTGAGCTGCAGATTGATTTCTTAATAAGGCACAGCAAAGAAAGATTGGACTAGTATAAATTAGTTAACTATCAGATAAACATAACCAATAAGGGCAATTTCTGCAATTTGATTTAAAAGCAAACAGTGGCTGACTAGTCAGGGCTGGACAGAAGCAGAAGAAAGCATAGGTTTCTGTAAGCTAGTACCAAGACAAGAGAACCTAGTATTTGAGTCTTTGTTAGTATCATAATATTCTCTTACTGAGTATTTAAAACCATGCAGGCAGCCAAAGTGAACAATACATTTTTAGAGATCAGTAATGGCTCTATAGGAGAGACTCTTAGGGACCTGTGAGGAGCTCTGTGACTCTTAGCATTGCGTCTTCTGTTAGGATAAGTCAAGGTCGTGCTGACCATGTGGCATTCCCACTCTTGGGAAGCCTGGAGTATCAGTCTCTCCTGATGTGACTTTCCTGTTACAGATTCACTGACTTGGAGTCTGTCTCTGGGTCTTCATGTCCTCCCTGATCAGGAAGACAGGTAACACCAGAGGCTAGGAGCTAGAGGTTTCCCATTACCTCCCGTGGCCTTTGACCTGGGAGTAGGAACCAAAATGTTGGTTATCCTTTGACTCCGATATTTCCAATTGGCTTTGGCCTTTACTTGTGGTTATTAATCACTTAGAGAGATTATACTCATCTGATTTGCAAAACATGGTTAAAGAAATACAGAACATAGCTAGTTAACAAAGAAGATTTGGTTACAGAATAGCACATAGGTTTAAAATCATTCTGATCAACATTTAAGTTTAGTTGTCAGGTGACCGTTTAAGCCACTTCGGGAACATAGAAAACAGACATAAGTATCTTGTTAGCTATAATCACAGGCAGAGCATGTTAGTATCCTTAAAACTGTACCTTATAAATAACTTTAAATCAATTGATTTAGCCCAGAAATTACATTATAGGAAAAGTCAGCATAAAATTTTGGCATCTTTGAAAACATCTCTGACTAGTCTGTGTACTTATGCAGATACCAATCATCCTGAAGAAATTAGGGTTTAAATAATTTTCTCCAACAAGTTGACTTTGACTGAGACAATGGTTACACACATATAAATAAAACAAATCCCAGTCTTTGTTGAATTAAATCAGCCTGACTCCACCAAATATTATAGACATTTACTTGTATAAAACAACTTTATAAGCAAACACCCTAACCATTGAACCATTTTAGTTTAAGACAAAAGTAATATTCAGGTTTGTTAGACTATATTAAGCTCATATGAATTTATTAACATTATTTGTACTTAGCAGGTTCTCAGAGCAGGGAAGTTTTCTCAGTTCTCCTAAAACAAAATTATGATGACCAAATTATTTTATAAGACTTAGATATTAACATCAGTGATGGACACCTGACAGAGCCAGGATGAGCAAGACAGGCACCATCATAATAGTGTTTTCAATGATGTTTAGATATACTCTAATAATAAAACAAAAAACCCATAAGGGCACAGAACATTTACATTGCAAAGATAGCATTGGGCATGGCAAAGACAGGTTGGACCAATACAACATTTACAATGAACAAGACAACATCAAACTCTATCTCTAGGTCTGATAATCTGACCATTTTAACAAATCTAATTTTGCCCCTCTAGTTTAGCTACTCACAGTCTGGGAGAACTTCTCCCGGTGCTGGTAGCTCTCCATGACAGCCATCCATTGTCCTGGCATTCAATGGTCTCCACTGTAACCCATGGTTCATCCTTATGGCTCCATCAAACCATGCAGACAATCCAACATATCTGCTTTATACTGCCCGTGGCAAAAATCATGTTGTAAATCTTAAGATTCTCTCCTCCTGTATTTGTTATACTCCATAGTACCAGGTGGGTTACCAATTTGTTAATCCAAGGGGAATAAAGCTGACTTTGGAGAACAGGAAACTTTTCAGCACTCAGGCCCTTACTTTAAAAGAGTCCGCATTCTTTCTGCTGCCCAAATGCAGATCACCTGGCCTAATCTCAATGGCTGTAATCTCTCAAATAATCCTGGCTGAACAGGCAACAGTTTTAACCCAGAAATTTTTTTTCCTTTTTTCTGTGTTATCTCCTTCTGCTCACATCAGTCCACTTTTGCATAAAGCAACCCTGCACAAGTTTTCAGGACACATGCTGGCAGAACACAGCAAGTCTTTCATGCAAACTGCTTCTGGAAAAGTCCCAACAAAGTTCTTTCTCATCCTTGTAAGCATTCAGAACATACTCATTTGTGGAGGACACTTGGATCAAACCATTACAATCTGCCCCTGCCCCCCCCAAATAATCACACATAATATAAGATACCACACATTTAGTTCAACTTCAGAAGTCCCCACAGTTCCCATCCTAATGAGTCTGATTAAAACTTTTAAGATTCAGTTTATCTATTTTGTCTCCTTATATATTATATCTATATATCTTTAAATTATCTGTTTAGATTTGCTGATATCATTATTCACATATTTTTAACTTAAAATCTATGTATCCATTCTGTAATAATTATTTTTCTATCATCAAACATTTAACATCCAGCATTAACTTTCCCCTCTGGTTTATCTTTCTAATCAAATTATCACATTATAACTACTACCCAAACTTTCATCAAAGACATTTTTTATTGTATAAACATATCATTTGCTAGTTCCTCCCTTTATATTATCATGTATATGCTCCTGTATTCCATTGAGAGCCTTCTTCAGTGGGGTTATTAATGTATCAGACAGTCTCTGTGGGAAAGCCCAAATCTCAGACTATTCTATACCATAAAGCTTTAAATATAACAATATAATATATCATAAGTGCCTGTTTCATGTCATTAAGAAGCTTCATAAGATAACCTTTTGCAAAAAGAGTAGATTAAATTTGATTTATAATATAGACATAAGATTTATTATTTACTAATGTTTGAACTGTTTTCTTAAGCTCTCTGAAGCACATGCTTTAAATATGAAAGCAGGTTAGAATATACTTCTGAATTCAAGCATAAATCTTTAGGTATTTTTCTGTTAGCAGTTCCATAAAGTCATAGGGAGATAAAGCAAACTTTAAAACAGTTACAACAAACTTCTTATAAGAAGTCTCCATCTGTCTATAACAACTTGGGACTCACTCATTTTCATCCTGGGCTCAGTGACCTGATATTTCCCATGTTTGCAGGCTCCCTGGTTCAGCAAAGCAGAGAAGACAAGTAGGCAGTGCCATCAGGAACGTCTCCAGGGGTGGGTTCTGGTCTTGTGAGCAAAGGGGCCCTGACACCACCAACAGAGGAGGGAAGGGTAGCAAGAACAAAGCAGCAGCCACACTGACACCTGGAGGTACCCCAATAGGAGTGAGATTTTACTTCCACCCCTTTTTTGGTTTCTAGTGCCCACTTGGGATCTGTCCCCAGTGTCTTTCTTGATCGATTCCCATCCCCTGAGAAGCACAGCAAAATAGCGTAAACCTCACAGTGAAAGCTGCATTGCAGCCTGTTTCCTCTTCTCAGGTCCCATTGCCAGTTTGAACAAGGGGACAAAACAAACTTCTGGCATTAGTATAGAGGCAGAAGAATTTTCATACAAGACCCACTTAGATCTGGCCTAAGTGTTTCCTCTATATTAAGTTTAGAGGACTTCACAAATTTTAATTTTGATATTTTTTAACCTTTTTTTTTTTGTAATGCCAGGCTTTGGGGTGATAGAATTCCTGATTGCTTAATCAGCCTTTTTCTTTACTTTGGTGGCCTTGGGCTTAGCCCATCCCCCCTTCTCAGGCAGGTATATGGGAGTGAGAGAGCTCTGGCCATGAAGCTTTTGTCCTAAATCAAATTAAGCTATTTTCCCTGGTCAGGGAGAAATTTGAATTTTCTCTGGGCTCTCAGACCTTAACTTCTCTATTTTATAACTTTTTCTCATATTTATTTGTCTATAAGCATCTCTGTCTGAAACTGACACAAGAGGGAGCTCCTATTAACAGGAGAGAATCACAAGATGGGTGATTGCATGCACCCTGCTAGCAGAAGTACAAAAAGGGCATAAAACCCTTCAAACTTCTCATTTTCCATGTACTATATTATTAATGCCATATATTCTTTAATATTCCTTCTTAGAGTTACTCATCATACAACATAAAACAGTGGACTTGCTGACAGACACACCCATAATGATAAAGACATAACTTCCATAAAGACAGAAACTTTCTGCACATAAAAGAATATATAATCTGCAGCCTCAGAGCTGGAGGCCAAATACATACATACTGCTACATACAGGTTTAAGAAACAAAGAGTCCCGGGACAAAAGATAAACTCAGAGGGCAGGGTTTACAGGAACTGTTAATATAATTTCAGAAGACTAGTTGAAGGGCAGTCTAGCCCTTCTGTCCTCAGTACAGACACACAGACAAAACAAGAGCATACAGAGACAGGACAAGACTCCAACACACAGAACAAGAACACAATCATTAAACAGGTTCTTATTTAATTTTTATTAAAATTTGGTGGAAATATTTTCCATTAAAACCTGGCCTAGCTAGCATCCTGGTGACCGGAATCACTTTGGTCTTTAGGGGGCTGCAACCTTGGAAAAACGTCAAGGGCAGTTATCCACCCTGCAGGAGATCAGGCCCGCATAGACACCTTATCCACTTTACCCTGAGGATCCTACCTGGTTCTGACGGCCGCTCCAGACTCCCATCTCTCTCTGCCATTTGGGGGTCCCATTCCGGGGCTCCGTAGTCCTCTTTTGGCCTCCTGGAAAGGAGACCCCAGAATCACATCGGAGGTGTGCACTTTTCTGTTTCCAATGGCCTCAGTGGACTTCAGGGTCCCGGAGTAGTGGCCTTGTTTTACCCAACAAAAGGGGCATGGCTATCCAATCTCGCTGGGGCCTCCAAAATGTTGTAGAAATACCCAGTGACAAACAGATAAAGCCTTCACAGCAAGAGGAGAGGGGAGTTTAATTTTACACCCAGGCCCCGGCCCGAGCCCAGCCGGTCCAAGCATAAATGAAGCATTGGCCCCAAACTCCAGTTACAAAGAGATTTTATAGCAGGGCACAGAGATGTGTATGTGACATTAGGCATGTAAATTACAAGCACCTAGCAACTCACACATTTCCAATGGGTTGCAAGAAGTTCAGATAATCCTCCCCAAGTATCCTCCAGCCTCATCTTTTCCTAACTTCCTTATCCTAGTTAAAGCAAATCATTCTTCTGTCTCACAGAACTTCAAAGCTCTGGTATTTTCTCACCTCATGCTATACTGGCCATCTGAGGCCAACAAATGTCTGCAGAATGTAGCAATGAATATGGGGGGGCAGTGAGCTCATGCTCATTTTGCTATAGTATTTGCTGAGTAGTCCTCATCAGAAACCAGCTGATTTAATCCTCCTCCAACCCCTATGGAGTCTATATCATCACCCCATTTTATAGATCAGGCAACCAACATACAGGTAGTTTTTACAAATTACTAAATTTGAATAGGAAGGATTTCTAACCTAGGCAGTGGCATTCAGAGTTGCTATTCAGCAAGTGTGCACTAAATGCTGAATAAGTGTTGCTTTACAATCTTGCATTTTCCAGTAATGTCTGTCTTCTCCTTTTGGCATGACTTGGTTTTCCAGTAATATTGTGATTACAATATATTCTAAAAAGTGAACAATACTTTGGAAAATTTTGATTACATAAAAAAACATAAGTGTCG
The DNA here is from genome assembly GCA_004024765.1 of Zapus hudsonius. Lineage (NCBI taxonomy): Eukaryota > Metazoa > Chordata > Mammalia > Rodentia > Dipodidae > Zapus > Zapus hudsonius. Next base: position 76,904 of record PVHP010001515.1, on the reverse strand, counting down.
TCAGCATTCTTAATAATTCATATCCACAAGCCTATTGGAATTGATGTGGATGGACTGCATGAAGGCAGTGTTCTGAGCAAAGGCTGCATGTTCTAGGGCAATGTGTAAGGAACTTGTTTTGCAAAACTATCCAGAGCATCTGTCACCTTAAATAACCAGGAGTTTGGGATGATAATAATAATAACAGAAATAGTAATATGAGGCCAGGTATGGTGGTGTGCTCCTTAAATCTCAGCACTTGGGAGGCAGAGGTGAAAGGATTTCCATTAGTTCAAGGCCAGCCTGAGAGTACATAGTGAATTTCAGGTCAGCCTGAGCTAGTGGGAGACCCTACTTGAAAAACCAAAAGAGAAAAGAATGAGAAAGAAGAAAGAAATAGTGATGTGTAAAGCACTATTAACTTTAATATACAATCACATTTCACTATCAATCATTACATTTGCAAGTAAGAAACCACATCTGAGCAGTGGAGTTCTCCAAAGACATAGGGTCATTCAGACTGAAGCTACAATGGTGCTGTGTCAAACAAGATGGCCCCAGGAGAGCAGTGGTTTTTATGTTTGTTCAATGTCTGCACTTTAGTTACAAAGTATGTTCTTGTATTTATGATACCGATGCGAATAGGTAAATTTCAGTTCAGACTATAACAAAATGAACAAGGATAGAAATAATTATATACCTTATAATACTCATGTCTATTTATATATAGGTGTGTGTGTGTGTGTGTGTGTGTGTGTGTGTGTACACATACATCCCACATGCACATACTTGGTGCTCTATCTTTAACCAAATGATGACTAGCTTTTCTTTCCTTCCTTCCTTCCTTCCTTCCTTCCTTCCTTCCTTCCTTCCTTCCTTCCTTCCTTCCTTCCTTCCTTCCTTCCTTCCCTCCCTTCCTCCCTCCCTCCCTCCCATAATAATTCATGACTTCATTCATCTTTTTGCTTCCCTCAGCTGACCTATGCCCATTTTATAGCTTGGCTGTCAATTCATTCAACCTGGAGAAAGCGGCTAGGCCTCATGAAATATGTGTTCCTACTAAATCACAGTTTCTCTGTGTACTTCATCATCACTTCCCATTGAGTGTGCTGGTTGATCCCTCCATTTTTTCTCAGTGCTACTCATACACATTGTATAAATCCAAACTGGCTATTGACTTATATTCCGAATGCTACCAATTATTACAGATCAATTGAAAAGCTATCATATCCTCTCTAGGCCAGTGTTCCTCCGTTTCATATCATCATTCTTTTTTTTAAAAAAAGTGCTAAGGAGATGGCTAAGTGGTTAAAGGAGCTTGCTTGCAAAGCCTAATGCCCTGGGTTTGATTCCTCAGTACTCATGTAAAGCCAGATTACAAAGAGACCATATGTCTGAAGTTTGCTGTAACAGGATGTCCTGGCACACCCATTCTCTCTCTCTCTCTCTCTCTCTCTCTCTCTCTCTCTCTCTCTCTCTCTCTCTCTCTCTCCCTCTCCCTCTCCCTCCCCCTCTCCCTCTTTCTGTGTCTCTCAAATAAATAAAATGTTTTTTAAAAGAGAGCTTATGACCCATTTTACCTCTCACCACCACTATCTGTCACTCTCTTACCTCCTCCATGAAGTTAGAAGTCATGTTCCATCCCGTGAGACATCTCATCATTGCTGGCTTCTAATAGGGTCAGCATTTGCTCTGGGTCCTCGACACTATACAACTAGAGGGAAGAAATTTTAACTCTGTAATTACACATTTTTTTCATTAGCAACTACTTGGTCTCATATACCACCTTACTTAAATATTCAGATTCCAAAGAAAGTTTTAGGTACCCAAAGGTTTAAATTGGTTGTATTAAAAATAGGCCTTTACAAGTAACAATGAATTATTGGTCTCTAAGACAGATGACTATATAAGTAATATTTTCCATAAATAGCTTTGACAACTTTAATTTTTTCTTAAAAAATTAAAATCTTTTTCCCTAAAGTCAGTAGTAAAAGGCAAGAAATGATTAGTCTTGTATCCAGTATTTTTTTCCAGAATACATCTACAAATATATTTATATCTAACAAGTTTTAGGGTTTGTTTTTTGTTTATCTTTCAGCATTTTTTATCAACCTAAGCAATTCAATCAGGGCCTTGTGTGAGCCCTTCTGGAGAGGGTCCACAGAAGCGGTCAACACTGGGCAGCACTACAGCAGGGAACACTTCCTGCAGAGACAGCAGTGTACCAGCTCAGAGCCTGAGTTCTTGGACAGGGATGCGCCCAGCTAGAGGCATCATGTCGGGTTGCGTTCTGCATGCTTCGTCTTGGTCTACTTTTTCCATTAGACCCTAAGAACTTGAGGTTAGCCTTGGGAAAAGGCCAAGGGGACAATCTGTACCTGGTGGCTGTTGCTTAAGGAAGTTGCAGTCGACCTTTCCACCTGGATGCAAGCTGTGTGGAGAGAGGCACTCCTGGACAGAAGACCTAGAGTCCTTGAGATTTTCCTCTGCTGGAGGAGGGACCCATGGCTCAGGCAGCTTGCTGTTGAGGCAACAGAGAGGTCACTGGCAGCATCTTTCACTGGATAGTTCTGTTTGCCTTTTACCAAGTCATCACCTTTGTATTATTCAAGCAATAGCTCTTCTCGTGTATTAATCCCCCCATCTCCAGATTCCACGGGCTCTGTTTCTTTTGATTGAGCGTCAGGCTGTCTCACTGACAGCCTGCATCATGACAGACTTTGGAGTCATTTCTCAGTCTGAGATTAAGTTCTAAAGTTAGCACATGAAGTCAGAATTGTACAGTCAAGATTATCCTAAAAATCCTCAGGATTGTGTCATATTTAGAGACTTGCATGCTAAAAGAACACTGCTGGGGATTTTCCTTTGAGGTAAAAAGATCCCTTTCTGAAATTACAGTCATCTGGCATTTGGGTCCTTTTGGTCTTTAATAGCTTCATAACAGTAATGACATACAATGAGGTGAGATGCCAAAATCTTCAGAGTCATGAGAGAACTTGATCAAACTGAGGAAGCAGAAAATTGATGTCATTTTAGGGTATGATATAATTGAATAAAGCAAGAAGTAGCACTCGAGCTAGGTTCTATGTATTCACCCCCACATGAGAACTGTAATTCATCTCTTCATTAGTATGCAGCTATTTTTCAAAGTTCCCTTTGTGTGTCATGGACCATGATGTTAGCAATTTTCCTGCTCTTACATCCATGGTTTTGAATATACAGGTTGGTACAAAGTTCCGTTTAACCTCCTTGGCTTTGGTCTGCTAAATAAATGGTTTTGGATTAATTGATTGCTAAGGTCTCTTGTAGGTCAAGGAATATTTGCAGCACCTTGTCTTAACATGGATAAACTTGGCCATTTTTCTATATTAAGCCTCGTTATAGCTGCTGAGGAAAGCATACTTAAAAATTAAAATGTATCTGCTTTCAATTTCTATTTTTTGTTTGGCTAGATAGTAACATTTATTGCCATTGTATTATCTTAGTGATTTTAACAATACCAACATATAAGTGTTATAGAAAGAAAATTATAGTAGACTGCTATAACAAAATCTTTTTTAACAAACTATAGAGAAAAATAGAAATGTACTTAATATACAAAGGCATAAGACTTATACAAGGTTGTCATAAAACAACAAAGATAAATGCTACATTTATAAGAAAATTTTGGGGTACAACGATATTCTTAAATACTGTGAGAGCTGAATATGGTTAGGGAGAATTTGTTTTCCAGTTTTTAATAATGAAAAGTGACATTGCTAACCATTACTTATTAGTGACTAATAGATGACTTCATCATTTACTAGATGAAATTGTATTAGAATAGATTCAGCTAGTACTATAATGAAGATAGATGAATACTCAAAATTTTATTAGCAAATTTCAGGTTTCAGTTCAATCAAAGTAAAACAAACTTGAGCATTGTCAAAAAAAAGCAATTCTGTTCTGTACTTAAGGCTACATGAGTCTTTGAAAGGCAAAGAAAAGCTATTTTTATGAAGGAAAAAATATTTTTGCATAAATCCAGCCTCAAAGAAACTCACCAAGGCCTGGTGGCATAGGCCTATATTTCCATCTACTCAGGAGTTGGAGACAGGAGGATCTCAAGCTTGAAAACAGTCTGGGCTACAAAGTGAATTCCAGGCCAGCCTAGATAACTTAGTGAGACCCTATCTCAAAATGTAAAGTAAAAAGAAGATTGGGTTAGAGCTCAGTAAAATGAGTATTTCCTAGCTTGTTTAAAGCCCTAGGTTTAATTCCTAGTAACACAAACATACAGAGAGAGAGAGAGGGGGGGGGGACAAGAAATATAGAAAAAAAGAAAGCTAGTTGTCAATAAGTGCCCAATTTTTGAAAGGTTTGTAAGCCTCAGCTATTGAGTTCATCATAATATAAATATTTTAGTTCAAATTTTCATAATAAAGCAAATATTCATTTACAGAGGTTTAAAAAACTCTACTTGATATATTCTGACTTCAATTTGTCTACTTTTGATTTCAAGTCAAAAGTGAATATATTTTCACATGGGTAAGATGATAGAAAGATTGCCTTCCTTTTTTCTATATTATTGCTGGCTTGGTTCATTGACCTTATAAATACATTTTATCTCCAAAGGTTTCCTCCTTAGTAATATAACTCAGAAAAATCATAGTAGTTATCATTGATAATAGTAATAGTAGTGACAGGTTCTAGATATGTAGCCCAAACTGTTTTTTTATGATCCTCCTGCCTCTACCTCCCAATTGCTAGGATTATAGGACTGTATCACCATCCCCAGCTAAAAGTTACCATTGCTAAACATTCAGTATATATGAGGTATTTCATAACCTCATTTAATTATCATCACAGACACTACTGTTTGTTTCACAGAGAAACTGAAACAAGAAGCCAGATCTTCAAGTTAGAAGTTGACACAATTGCAGTTTGGGATAGGAATTAAAAGAGACTTTACTCTGTCCATATTTATATTCAGATTTTATGTCAGCACTCCATTGTACTGTACTTCATTTTAAACATTTTTATAGATTTATCTCACGTGTTTCTTGAGAGTCCTATGAAATGAGTAGGATATTTAGAGCTCAAAAATATTATAGAATTGCTCAAAGACAGCAAACATGGAAGACATATTTTGCAAGTGAAGCTAAAATTCCCATGCTGGTTTGCTCTCAAAAATGCAAACATGACAACTCTATCTCCTAATAGGCTTTAGAAGTAGCTTTCCCATCAGAAAAATACAGAGGTGCACATCAGATTGAGGATACCAGTGAGTACAGGTAGCAGCCCCTCTTTTCTGTCCAGGACATGGTTATGATGATAACGAATGTGGAGTGAGTGTCCCTGGCGAGATCTCACTAGCGCCTAGGCTTCACTCACTTGCCATGAGGGAATTCCTTGCTGAGTAAGTGGCAGTTCCATGGTTGTTTGTATCACAAGATCAGGGCAGGACTGTGGGTCACCTATACCCCACAATGCCCTTTGCAAAGTTAGAAATGAGACACATAACATGGTTGTTGCCACTGTCCACCATTTTCCCTCATATGCACCTCTGGGCTCATTCATGGTTAATAACTAAGAAGCTCCTTACTTTCATGATTGCCAGAGACTTGGTCCATACTCAACTCCCAGAGTTACCAAGGACAGAGTTCCAGAAATGAGTCAGGACTGACCCTAAAGGTCAGCCTTGGAAAGGGACCCTTCTACCTTGAAAATCTCACTCCCAAAGACTGAGCCAAATCTCTTGGCTCCTTCCTTGTTCTTGTGTGGCCATTCCACTTTCAAATTTATCAAGAAATAAAAATGTGAACATGAGCACATACCTCCTACTAAAACAGAGCCACTGTTCCTATGAGCATAGCTCCCGAGTTCTTTAAAATGTTCTGTTTATCAAATCATGTTCTACATTTTCACTCTTGTGTTTTCAAAATACCAGGAAGTAATTGACAGTGTAGTTGAAACTTCAATTTCCTAACAAAACTGATAAAACGAAATTGAGACTTGACAATGTCTATTATCAGATATTAGACATTAGCCCACAATTTCACATACATGTGTAATTTTGCTTCAGGAGTATGTGGACACCTGCTTCCACAGTGTATAAATCAATGTCCTGGAATGTTGGCACAATGCAGAGTTGAACTTGATTCATGACTCAGCCCCTTACCGGGAGGCTGCAGGAAACTAACCTTTCTGAGAAGCAGGACAATCAGAAGCATACGACCTCTGAGCTGACAGTCTGGTGCGTAGTGTTGGATAGATAGGTATTAGCTCTCATTCTTGACTAATTCTCACTATTCTCCCTTTATTCTTTCCTTTGTTTACAGGTCTGGAGTTATTTCCTCAAACAATACTTTCTTTCACCCAATCGTGGCATCTATTAAGCAGAATTTAAGTCTGAGCAAGAGCTAAGTAATTTGAAAACTGTATAAAGTGGTATGTTCTTCTGAAATACCCAACAGTACACCTTTGCTCTTTATTTAGTTTCAGAATGAAAAATGAGAGAGCAACCCAGTGCAGGGACACATTTTTGTATCAGAAAAGAACAAGCAATTGATTTGGAAATGCATCCTCCATTGCAGTCACAGAAAGCTATGCTCTTATCTGTAGAAAGCTTTGATCTCCCAGTGATGGCATGATGTTAGACATGGAGCTTGAATTATATAAATTCCCTTTACAGATTGGGACACATACTAGATAGATTGGGACAGTACTTATCCCAATAAACCATCCATTAAGAACCAAGAAGCAACTTACTGCCACCTCTCTGTGACCTTGCTGATGCTGAATTTTTACCCTTGGTTCCTACCACTTTCGTTTTATTCATCCCTTTTCTATCTTCCTAGAGTCCTTACCTTTCAGAATCACAACCTACTGCCCACACCTGGACTTTGTGTCACTTTCCAGTGATTGAAGCATTTTACACTCATAGATTCTGGGGATCCAGGCAAGAGACCCTTTTCTCTTTAAAACTCAGCAAAAGTATTTTTAAACTTTGATTTATCTCTAGTTCCTCTTGCATCACAGTCTTGCTTATAACAGGAAGAGCTATGTATTTGATTTCCCCCTGGCCTGTGTAGTTATAAAGAACCAGTAGTCAAGAACTATACCTTTTTTTTTTTTTTTTTTTTTTGTCTTTTTCTCATCTCTGAATATTGGGTTTGGAAACCAGGGGAGTTTGGATATTATAAGGATTTGAGATTATCTTTGTTTCCTGTTGACCTTTAGAAACTCCCACAGTCTGGTCCACAATATATATTTTTTATTTTTTTAGTTTTATTTATTTGAGAGAGACAGTATGGACCCATCAGGGCCTCTTGCCACTGAAAACAAACTTCAGACACATGTACCACTGTGTGCATCTGGCTTTACATAGGTGCTGGGGAACTGAACCTGGGTTGGCAGACTTTGCAAGCAAGCACCTTTAATCTCGGAGCCATCTCTCAGCCACAATATATATCAAGCTTTTTTTTTGTTTGTTGTTGTTGTTGTTTTTCAAGGTAGGGTCTCACTATAGCCCAGGCTGACCTGGAATGCATGCTGTAGCCCCTGGCTGGCATAAAACTCACAAAGATCACCCTACCTCAGATTCCAGAGTGTTGGGTTTAAAGGTGTGTGCCACCACACCTGGCTTCGGACACACTCTTGTCTATCACTGCTCACCAACAGTTTTTCCCTGGCTTCCTGTGTCCTGCGATTCCAGATGTCAATGGTGCCTTCATGACTACGCACTATTCTGAGTGTCCTTTGAAATTCTTACTGTCCTTGATATAAAGTCTCAGTCTTTCTTTATCCATAGTTGTATATGTATGTCATTATAAACGACTGCTTTTTGGCATTCAGTTGACTTAAGTTTTATTGTGACTTCACATTTTAATGATTCAAACAATGTACTAATGAAAAACAATCCATTTCAAGTATATTCCAAGTCACGTAATTTTTATCTTATTATGTTCTTGTAGCCAATTGTAAACTGACCAGTCATCCCTGTTTAAGCAGGATTGCCCGTATTGTAGAGAATCTCAGCTCTTGGGCAACTCCTTAGATCCTAGACAAATTACAGTCACCCAACTTGTGCATCTGTTCACTGGAATGTGAACCTCTTGGAGACAGGATTATACTGTGTCTATCTTTGTGGACCTACATTATCATGCTGATTAATAAATGACTTTACATATGAGACAGGAGTCACTGTTTAATCAGTATTGATAGACATAGTGGAGGAGGAGTTGTTAGACTTGTTTCTAACATGGAAAGAACTTGAAATAATGTAATTATTGGTTTGCCTAGGTAATATTCCATCTAGCTCTAAATCTATAACTCAGTACTTGAACCTAAAAGAAAAATTTTCAAAATGTTATTGAAAACAGTGGTCACCTCTGCACCCAGCTAGTGTGTGGATATTTTATACAAAATGATATTTTAACGCATGCTTAGTGGTTCCAATTTCTTTTTGAGTCCATGTATCTTGTAGATACTGGATACTTCATGACATGTGTAACAGTACATGTGGCCAGGTCTGCTGGGAGAAAAATATTGTGTTTTCCATATAATGAGTGAATAAAAATGTCTTAGTGATGAATTCCCTTTTCATATAAAATACACATTAACTGAATAACTAAGCATTACTATAAGAAGTGGCAGGAATATATCTATTTTTAGGGTAGGCTCAGTTTTCTATTGAGTACAAGCTAGACTTCCTTGTGAGTTTCAGTGTCAGTATATACTATTCTCAGTGGGCCGAAATTCTGCCTCATGTGTGGATACCATAGCTCTTTGTGATCAGGACGAAGAGGAGGAAGTGAGATATGAATGACTCAGTCTTCACATTCACAAAGCTAACTCACATTCCCCAGGTAGAGGAGGAAATAATGAATGGAAATTTATAGAAAGAAAATTATCACTTAAGTGGTAAAATTGGGGGGAAAATCCTTTCAAGAGTCAGTATTCAATTATTCTGTTTGAAAAAAAAAAGTTATCCAAGTAAAATAGATTTAATTTTTCCATTCATCCAAAGCTCATATTTTAAAATAACTTATATTTAAAACATTAAGCTTTAATCTTGTACTTTTAAATTTTAGCTTTTTAAAGCACTGTAAGACATAGCTTGTATTATGTAAGCCTTATTTCATAATTCTTTTTTTTCCCTCTTTTCTCTCCCTTACCAGACCACATGCCTGGTTAATCTTTGTCCCTACCGATACCTGCTATAGTGCCTAGTCAAGAGATTTGAAAATCCATATTTGATGAATCATGATTGTTAGCATTTATTGAGTTTTTACAGCCAAGAACTGCTCCGAAGTGGTTTATCCATGTTAACTCATTTACTCCGCACGGCCATTCTGCCAGGTTTTGCATTCCTTTTATACCAGACTTAGAGTTGAAGTGATGCCCCAAGACCATGCACTGTGAGTGTGACGGAGTTGGGGTGTAAAGAGAGCAACATGATGGCAGAGGCCATAGTCTGAATCACACCACCCACCTACCTCCTGAGAAGAATAGCCAAGGCATGAAGTAATCTGATCCTATTTGAAGTAGTTTTATTCTGCTTATCCACTGTGAAAACATCATGGGATCTTCTTGGGGCTCATATAAAAACAAATGATGTGTCGACTTGCAGGGTGCAGTGTTTGGGTCTGGCGCCAGTACAGCTGAAGTCCAGGGATTGGGGGAGAGGAGGTGGCAATGTGGAAGTGACCATTCAGAATTGGAGTTAGAGAAAGCTAAGGGAATTCTAAACAACCAGTCAATTCACTGTCTCTGACTGCATTCAAGAAGCCCCTAAAGGAGCAAGGTAGTGGAGAAGGGGCACATTCTAGGCTCCAAGGCCAAGTCAGCAGCCTTCCAAGGCTCCACACAGAGTAACTGGCTCCCTAATATCAGCTCCCAAAAAATTTCTGAGGTGATTTTCTTTCGGAGCACATTTTGATATAAGGTACTTCTAAGTTATCAGCTTCTCTTATCCAAACATCTTACCACCAAAACGGGGTGATTTTCCCCTATGATCATGATGTCTGGAAAGATTCTCTGAAGGATTCCAAAAATATTTACCCAAATGATGAATGGCGAGAGCCCAGAAAGGGGCCCTGGGTTTCACTTCCAGTTCAACTGTCACAATGTGTATTGCATGGGTGACTGATCCTGGAAAAGTCAAGCTTTGTGAGCTTTCATGCATGCCTGACTCCATTATGCACTTACTTACCAAGTGTTTTCTGGGCTCTGGCTACCTCCTGCCACCGCCTCAGCCATGTTGAAACATTTCATGTGCACAACCTCCGCTCGAAAGTTGCTCTACTTCAGTGTGAACTCAAATATGCAAGCCAAAATTGTCAAGTGAAGTGAGGATGGCAGGATCCCAGGAGAAACCAGTTGCCATAAATGGACTAGAACAAAGAGGGAACACTGGTGACAAGTCAGGAAACAGCCTTGATAACGTCCAGCAGTCTTTCCCTGAACATAAGGTGGTCTTAATGATAATTGTCTTTTTCCTCTGCTTACTCAGCCCCCCCCAGTGAAGGAAGAGTCAGTCAAACAGCATTCTGTTCCCCAACTACTTTTAACAGCATATCATCACATCCGCAGCAAGCACCTCGTCCTCTTTGTGAGTTCCATTGGCAGAAGACCTTTTCTAAAGCAAAAACACATTTCTTAGGACTCATACAGAAAGAGGCTCCATACAGAAAGAGAGGTTTCCCATAAATCATACCAGGCAAGAAACTCCTAATGTAATACCCGCACACCCATTCTCAGCTTTTCTTGCTCAGGAGGCTACAATCTTAACTGCACACTTTTAAAAAAGAAACAGCCATACTTGTATCCCATTCTGAGGCTACAATGAGCGGATGTTCAGGGGTGTGCTGGAGTCCTCGGCTTTTTTTGTGCTCCTCAGGTGATTCCAAAACTTCAAAGCACGGTCTCAGAGGAGTTAATAAGTTTCCATCTACAGTGAGAGGAGATAGCCTATGTCAGAGCAAGGAGAGAAGAGAGAAGGTGGGAGAATCTCGCCCAGGAAGAACCCAATCCTGCGTCGTCATCCAACCTGTAGGCATCTTGTACCCCGGAGCTTCCCTTCGTGTAGGGGAATGTGGAGTTGTTAGGCTATACCTACCTGTGGTTTGTATACCCTTAGCTTTAGCATCTAACTCTATGAGAATAGACTGGATATAATTAATAAGAACCCCTCCTAGAATATCCAGAGACTTCACCCCCCCCTTAGTAACAACACACAAAGGGGGGTGGAACCGGGCTGACTCCTAGGCTATCCATAATCCCCTACCACATGGACTCATCTAGACTGCCCACAGAGGAGGATATCCAGCTGATTGGGGACAGGGAAGAGGGAATTTGGGGAATTTGAGACATCATCACATTATTTGCTCATTCAGTGTAACTAAATATGGATAATAAAGATATAATTTATTTAAAAAATGGAAAAGAGTCCCTGATTCTTTTTTGTATGGACACTAGATGAAGAGCCAATGCTCACAGTCAAAGCCATGAGGAGGAAGATGACTTTTGGTTTTCCATCCTTTGTACATGTTGCAAAGCCCCAAAATGTAGCTGAAAAGATCCAAGTCCAAGCACAAGCAGACAGGTCATCCCACTTTTTTTGTGATAATCTTCTAGAGATCAGAAGCATTTTTGGTTTCAAATGAATGGCTTTATTTGTGATATTGTAAATGTTTGGTAGCAATTAACATAAGGTATTGGAGCTTCCGCCATTTATGGAATATGAGACACACCAAGTTCATTCGTTGGTATTTTCTTTCACCATAAAGCAGGTGGCTGCACATTGGTTTTTCTAAAGGTATAATTACATGCAGGTGGTAACTTAGAAGAACTTTATTATATGTATAAACATATCCTACAAAGTTTCTTACAATATACTTGCTAAGGATAAAGTTATGCATGTGATGAAGAGTTGTCTAAAAAAAAACAGAAAGAAAATAGATAAAATGTGATAAAATGGATACTTCAGTACATTTCAAAGTGATTTCTTATCTCTCATAAATTGCTGACATGTATTTGGCTCAACACATATTCATGGTATAGTTATTTAACAAAAATATTGCCTTTCACTGTGTTAGATAGACACTTATGATACAGAGATAAATAATAGATAAAATATGTGGTCCCTGTGCATTGCAGTGTTCAACATAGGAAAGGAAATAAGCATGAAAACCCATCATTAAAATATCATAATGATTGATATAGGCATGAAAGTCCCCATTGGGAATTATTACTTAGGGTGTTGTGATACTGAATCACAGAAACCCTTATTCATGCCTTGGAGAGAAATTCCTCATCAGACTTAGCAACAAGACTACCCTGTCCTTTTTTAATAACTGGATTAGGTTTGTTAAGTGTTCTCGGGAGTGGAGCTGTTTTCTCTCTCTCATTCAAGAAACAGTTTGAATCCTTTTAGCTAACTTGCAGCATAACTCTAGTAAATTAAGAGGACTCTCTGTTATCAGTTTGTCTATTTCTCTGTCACCTCAAGTTAAATAATTTCCCCGACTTTGTCTACTTGTTCTTTAGAAGTTTCTCCAAATAACTAAACTGCAATAAAGGGGGCTGTATGGAAGGAGAAGAAAGCATAGTGCAGGTTGTAAATGTTTCTGGCAAGGGGAGGATTTATGGCAGAGATAGGAAAGGCATTGTAACATAAAGACAATAACAGCATCACCATTTATAATAATGGTAATAAATAACTATTCACTCAAAAATAATTACAACACCTTACACTTGTGGTGTTTTCCCATGTATCTGTCCTTTGCAAACATTTCTCTCATCCACACACATCCCCTGAACTACAGCATCTTAATGCTTACATTTTATAAATGAAGACTGTGCTTTGTCAACTTTCCGTGAATGTAGTAAATTACCTGAGATAATCAACTTAAAGGAGAAAAATGTCTATTTTGTTTCAATTACAGAAACTACACTCCATTACCAGTTGGCCTTGTGTTGAGCTGGAATGGCTTGGTACCCCACAATAGGAGAGTAAGGCAGAAGTAGCCTGTTTACCTGATGGCCAGGAATTAGAAGGACAGATAAAGAGACCAGCTTCCCAGAGTCTCTTTTGAGGTCACTCCCTCCGTGATCTAAGACTTTCTTCTTGGTCCCACTGTTGAAAAAGTAGGAAGATTACATATGCTTAATGAGACTTCATTACAAAGAGCTTTGTTATAACCACCCTTTTTCTAAGTAGCACAAGGCCACAGGAGTGGGGTCTCAGTGCTTTGTAAAGTCCCCTAATAAAACCTTTCTTGGTGAAAGAGATGGAGGTGATTCAAATAGCGACAGTGATGATTAAGAATGGTAATACTAGCTGCCAGTATTTATTATGTCTCTACTCAAACCCCTATTGTAATTATTACATTTAATCTTCACAACCACCCAAGAGGAAGATGATAATATGCCCATTTTAAAGAATCACTATGAGTCAGTTTTAAGAGCTTCCCCAAAGTTGTACAGCCAATCAAGAGGTAGAGCTGGAATTTCCATGAAGATCTAATTGACTCCGCAGGCCATGAGACAGAGAGCTATCTTGATCTGCCTCCCACAGGAAATCGTTAGGAAATTTATATTCCTGGCAACCATTTGTTCTGTCTCACCACATAGCTGATTTAAAATAGCAAAAGTTTGTTGAGATTTTGTATCTTGTGTCTCACTTTCCTCAGATGTGTAATTTTAGAAGATACAATGAATGGTTTGCAGGTATGTGTGACACTCGTGTTAAATATATGTATTTCCCAATTTGAAATCATACATTGGAGAGAGAAAACATATAGATAAATGATCCATTGTAAAAGTAAACGTGATGGTTAAATCCTAGAATTTCTACTTAATGGGCATGTAATTTAGAGCAGGTCATTCAACCTTTCCATGTACCCATCTCTTTGTCTTTAAATGGGAATAATTAGAATTTGGCACTATCTTTCTGAGACCTAATGGAGTAATATCATTTAGTAATTGTTGCTGTTCTATCCCTGTCTCTCCTTCATGCTGTCATAGCATAGGCCTGCCTATAAAGGGACCAAGGTCAATGTATATGCCAGCCCTTTCCTGAGGCATCTGTCCTGGAGATAAAGTGACATGACCACCAGACAGGGTTGTTGCTACAATGAACTTTGAACTTCAAACAGCCTGTTACACAGGACTATACAGTTTTGTGATGCTATGGACCCTCAGGTTCGCTGGGCCACAGTGCCTTCCAGCCAGTCTGTGTCCGCTATCTACCATAATACTGCAGAATACCGGTGCTCTATGAGCATGGATTTCAGTAGCCATCATCCTACATAGGTATTCTGTCACTTTCATAGGAATCTTCTGGATCAGATCTGACTGTTAACAGTATAGTATATTAAGCTCAGTGACTCACTTCACAATGATCCTGTTGGAATGGGGACTTTGCAAAGCGGGGACATTCTTCTCTTCACACTCTTCACCTGGTTTCATCTGTTGACCATTTGTTTTAAGACAGCAAACTCATCTCCCATGAACAGAGCACACCAGAAAGCAAGTACCCATTCTGATTGCTTGGCATACTCGGGCCTGTTATAAATCTAACAAGCTTTGGGAGAGTCATAGAGCTTGGCCCTGGTCAGGGAAGCCCCAGCAGACCATGTGCCTGTAACCAGATGAGGTTCCTGTCATCACCTGCTCTCCGTCGGGCCATACTATGTTCTCCTAAGTGACTTTGCCCTGATGTTCTCCTAATTTGAAATTTTCTCTTTTAGCCACATAAACAGAAGAACCCAGTTTGAAAACCCTGTCCTGGAAGCGAAAAGGAAGCTGCAGCAGCATAACATGCCCCACACAGAACTCGGCACAAAGCCCCTGCAGGCCCCAGGTTTCCGAGGTACCGCTCATGTCAGCATGCAGTGTTGCAAGGGGAATGAACGATGTCTCAGTGCGTGTCTGCTCTTCCCAATCTGCCTGGGGGTGGGGGTGGATTTGCTTTCCTCAGACCCTCCCAGTGACTTTAGCTGGGTCTTTGCAGTATTTCTAAACTCATGCATTCAGCCATCCGAGATTACTCTCAGGCCACCCGGGTAGTAAGTACCTTCGAGTTGACATGTCGCCAGGTGGAGATGAATGGGTTTGGGACTGTAAACTGCAGAGATTCCTAAACTTGTGAATCTGTCCTCTGAAGACCAAGCATAAGAATGAGGCTTGTCCTTTCTGACAGTGGGCAGCTCCTCATCGACACTGCCTAGGCCCAAGTCCATCCACCCCCGAGCTGTCCCGGAGAGGTCCCGCAGTGTCAATGACTTGTCACACTATCGCCGTTTCCACAGGGGGAGACCCTGGCCATTCGGTACGTGCCACGCAGGGCTGCTGCTTGTAGACCCCACTGCACCTGGGAGCCACCAGCACTCTTCAACTCTCCCCATTGAAACAATCACCAAGAGGCTTTGGCATAGGTTCAGGGCACATTCCTGTAGAACCCCCAAAATGAATGTAAAGGTCTCCTGCAGAGCGGGTCCACTTGTAAGCATTACTTTGGTGAACATAGGAGAGATGCTCTATGGATTTTTCTTCATTTGTATTTTTAAAAAGATGTATATGATATGTGAGTGGACAGATAAAATAAAACTCCATTATCATGACTTGGTTTTACAGGGTTTTGTTGGCCCACGAAACCCAACATGTAACAATAAAAGTAGCATACAAAATATGTAACTGAGTTACCACTTACAGTTGGGCTATGATAAATGTCAAATCATATAACTCAAAATGTAACCGCTAAAATACATGAAATACTCAATATGCTTGTAATCCTAACACTTGGGAGGCTGAGGCAGAAGTATGAAGAATTTGAGGCCACCCTGGATTACAAAATCCTATCTCAAAAAAATAAGAATAATGAAAAAATAATTATGTGAGGCGAAAATTTAAAATCTACCTATTCTGTTTCCTAATATGACCATGCTGGAAAATGTACTTACTGTTCCAGGTCATAGTCGGAAAAGCCTATTATGTAACTATAGGTGGTTTCAGTTTTTCTTCAAATTATTCAGGCATATGATTTGAACTTGTCACCACATTGTTACCAAAACGTGTCACCTTTACATTCATAATTATATCTATAAATATTGGCTTGCTGTTTGCTCACACTTTAGAGTATACTAAACATTCTCTGGCCAATAGAAACTTATCTCACATCTCACGTGATAGGATGTAAGTAAAAATTAACTCAGCCCAGCATCCAGGTATCCTTTTTTTTTTTCTAAGCCATTTGGACCTCTAAATACAGTCACTCCACTGCTTCTCTGTGGACACCCTCGCACATGCTCAGATGTGCTGTTTCTACCCCAGTTCTTCAAGGTTCTGCAGGCCCAGCCACGCCCACATTCCTCCTCCTGGGAACTTTCCCAGCTACCAGAACAAGGTCATGATAATCAGCTGTGGATGGAAGGTTTGGGCTCCTTCTTTCTCACTGGAAGGCTTTATTCACAGCCTGCTGGTAACAGCCCTCCCCCTTCCCCCTTTGAAGCTCAGGAAGGCTAGGAA
This sequence comes from Zapus hudsonius, assembly GCA_004024765.1. Taxonomy (NCBI): domain Eukaryota; kingdom Metazoa; phylum Chordata; class Mammalia; order Rodentia; family Dipodidae; genus Zapus; species Zapus hudsonius. The sequence goes on along the minus strand of PVHP010001515.1, from coordinate 60,413 downwards.
ATATGACTTGACAAGTCACCATCCCAGCCTAACCTTGCTGTGATTCCCTGAATGCTTGGGACTGCTCTGTGTTCTAGAAAGCTCTAATGGGCTGTCTCAGGTCACAACCACCACCTGCTGGCACGTCCACCCCGGGATAGCGGGCTCTTGTCTGAGAATGTGCCTTAAACATGCTTTTTCTTTTTGAACTTATTGGCCAATGTAGAAAAGCCGCTCTTCACCCGGGATGCATCCCAGTTGAAGGGAACATTCCTCAGCACCACCCTAAAAAAGAGCAACATGGGTTTTGGATTTACCATCATTGGTGGAGATGAGCCCGATGAGTTTCTGCAGGTGAAAAGCGTGATCCCGGATGGGCCCGCCGCACAGGACGGGAAGATGGTGACAGGTAAGCTCGCAGGGCCTGTTTTACAGCCTGGCTTTTACATGTGGCTTCTTTTGTGATTTTAATTCCCCAGTCATAGATCACTTCAGGAAAATAGCAAGTTATATATTTTCCACTAGTTTAAGATTATTGAGTTGAAGGTTGGAAACATGTTGAAGGAACTATTCTTGTTTTTGTTTTTGTTTTAATCTCATATTTCAGACTGCCCCTCTGCTGGTTCCAACAGGCTTTTAACAGTGACACTTTGCTAACATCTTGAGAGGAGCTTCTTGGGGATGTGACTAAGAGTTCACTTTTCTAACATTTCTGCAATGAGTATTTTTAAATCTGTATCAATCTTTTACTATTCTTATGTTAAATTGCCCAGGTTAGATATTTAATTATGCATGCACATCTCATTGAAAAATTTAAATGACATTAGTCTTTTTATGTCCCTATACAATGTTTCAGTATGAATTTTTTGCTAGCCCCCATAAATTAATATTTCATATATAGTTACTTAGATGTCTATCTAAATTATAATTGAAATTAATTTCACAGAAGAGAAGCTAATTGTTAAGAGCAGGGAAATATAAAAATCTGCACAGTTCACAGAGGAGAAGAAATAGTGGACTAGGTCTGATTTGACAGTCCAGTTGTCTATTCTCCAGCCTGGTACATGACCTTGAATAACTCCAATAACTTACAAATATTGATTTCCTAATGTAGAAAAAAAGTGAAAAAAACTAAATTTGGTCTTTTGTACATAAAATGGTGATTCAAGAATTTTGTAGTGTTATTTTTAAAATATCTTAGAGGCAGTATTGAAAGTATTTCATTATACTTCCAGAGATAAAATCTGTCACTATTTTGAATCTTTCTCACTGATTTAGTTTATGGTATCAACTTTCTGAAGTCAGTGGTTCTTGGTAGATGCACGCCTGACAGGGTTCCTTTGGAAGAAAAAGTCTGTCACTGTTATGACCTGTGAATTGATAAATTGCTCTTCCATAAGTCAGAGATGTTTGTGTAAGAGAAAGAATATAAAATAGAGATCTTACAATGGTGTTTTTCATTTTGAAAATCTTGAATGTTATATACTGACTGTCTCTATACATCTCTTGTTCAAGATTCCCTGGGGAATCTGTCTTTCACTATTACTCACTGATGCGTGACCATTTTCAAGATGAAGTTTGGGAAATAAGTCACCGCATTTTGCAAACACAACTGTTATATATAATATGTACATAACTTTCTATAAGAGTAAGAGTATTGAAGACTCCTGTGATCTAATGAGAGTTTTCAAGGCTTATACACCATCATGTTGATTAAAAAAAAATCACGTGCATCAAATGTCTCATTTAAAGTACAACACACTTAGGGAAGAAGGAAATGATGCTATTAAGTTTTTTAAAATACTTTTATTAGTTTGAGACAGAAAGAGAAAGACAGAGAGAGGAACAGGGCACACAAAGGCTTCCTGCCATTGTAATTGAACTCCAGACACAGGCGCCACTTTGTGCATCATGGCTACTCAGGAACTGAACCTAGGCTGTCAGGCTTTGCATGCAAAGTGCCTTTATCCCCTGAGCCATCTCTCCAACCCAGTAGAAGAGGGAAGGATCCTCAGAGCTTTTAAACTTCAGTGAAGTGTTTGACAAACCCATTTTTTTCCTTGATAAAAAAAATCTAGTTACTTTTCTATAATCCAACATAGTACTCCATGTTTCATAACTAGAGAACTTTTTCATTACACACTAAAAAGATAAAATCAAATGTTTACAGAATGAGTCTTTTTCTTTTATTTGTTTTATGAAACTACCACACCCACATAAACTAAGTCTTATTCAACAGCAAAGTCAAAGGTTTACTCAAACTTGGGCAGATTGCATCCATTTCAGATATCATATTCAGTTTCTAGAAGAGAGGAAAGAAGCAGGGCTTAAGTCTGCTCACTGTCTCCTGTGTGGCTCTCTCCGTAGATTTAACAAACACTTGTTTAGCTCCCCCTTGCAGCTACTGCAGTACACCAGGGCTGCAGAGATGGCAATGACAGGGGCCTGGCTCTCGTGTTCTTTACATCTACGAGAGGCTTTAGACACTTAAATAAGAATAAGCTATGCTAACAATAGCATGAGGCTAGAATGTGCCAATGTTGGCACAGAGTCAGCAGAGTGAGGGAGTAAGCAAAAGAATTTTTTTAAGTATGCTACCGACTGTATAGTTTTATTAGGATTTCAGAAGAATTCTATTTTCCTTTATTGGAAAAGAGCTTAATAAAACAAAAATATAATATTTTTAAATATTAAAAAAATTAATGCATATTTCCAAATTGCAAAACAATTTAAAAACAAATGTAAACACATTTCTGTGACATTCCACAAGATACGACAGAGGGAATAGCTCTTCAGTTAAGCAAATATTTAGAGACTGTCTGTATATGCCAGACATTTTACTAATTAATAAGGTATAAAAACTGAAGGGTCAAACATTTCTAGTCTCACAAGGTTTATAATGTAGAAGTAATGAGTGATATGTTGATGATATTTGTATCCACGGAATAATAAAATACATATTAGAGAAATAATACAAAGAAAAGGACCAGCTATGGAGGCATACTTGGAAAAATCCTTAGAGTTTTAAATGTCAAATAGACATTTCTTAGTTGAATGACACATTTATACAAATGAACAGTAGTAGGAAAGACTGAGAAAGGTTTCTGTACCATCCCAATGAATGCTAGTATCTCCTCCTAAGTGTACATTTGTGGCATAGTGATAATCACAAGTGAAAAATTTTTTTTTGTTTTCTGGATCCACTTCTCTTTGTTTTATTTTTGTTGGTTTTTTTTTTTGTTGTTGTTGTTGTCTATAATGAGTTACATTGTTTAGTGGGCCAACAATGAGTTGTTATCCCCAATTCCTCATTGCCTGAAAAATATTTACTATTTAGACTTACAGCAAGCATCAAAGCGCAGCATATAGTCACATATCCTGAAATTTAAAAATCATAAATATGCATATCCCTCTACTGAAGGCCATTCTTATATCAATTTTCAACCAGTTAGTCATGGAGACTATGATGTGACTGATGTTTTGTCCCTGCAACCTAAAATATTGCTGGGCAGATACTATACTGAGAATTGAACCCAGGACCTTGTGAATGCTAGGCATGCACTATATCATCAGTAGGTATAAATTCTTGGATGGATGGATGGATGCCCTTACAAATGAAGAAATAACATTTGTATTAGCTGAACTCTGAAATATTTTTTTAATTATACAATCCAGCCGATTATACTGGATAAGGTTAACTCACCACTGAAGCAAGCACAAACCTGTTCATTTTCCAATTGCTGGATGAAATGTTGTAAGTAAGCACGTGTTAATGGTTAAATTATTCTCAATCTTATAACAACTTCATATAATTAATAAACTTAAATAATTAACAAAAATAGTCACTATGGACAAAAAAAAGAAATCACTGATATTTAAGAACAGTCTCATTTGACATTGAGACATGCATGACAATCAACCTGTACAGCCTTTAGGCGATCTCTGATTTATGGAAATAGATGTCAGTAGCTTGTGTGACACAGTGAAACATCTGTATCAAAACAGTCCACCTCAGGTCCTGCTCCTGAAGCAAGAGATGTCCAGTACTCTTTCTGGTTGGACTTGGCTCCTGGGAAAGGGAGAGAGGACAGGAGAAAATGAGGGTGTTAGGCCTCTGGCTGCTTTTTGACAACTAATTGAGCCAATTCCCAGTGGTTCCATAATGTTCCAGAAGGTTTCTCAAAAAAAAAAAAAAAAATTACCCTGATGCCCAGAAACCATCTAGCTTCTGATTATTAAGGATTCCTGTCACCTCAGCAGCTAGATGTCAGAGACTCTGTTTCCATTCTTTAAAGTATCTTAAAAATCAAATTTGATATAGCATGTCTTACATGGAAACCACATCCTGAGAGAGATTTCTCTAACACCCTTGTGGTAAAAAGCATTCCTTGTTACATGGTGTTTCGCGTTCTCCCCCAGGCTAATTTTGAATCAAGGCTGGTGGTTTTCAGTGTGAAAGGGGGAGGAAAGGTGACCTAGTCACGAAGCTTTCCAAAGACAGGAGTGGAATGATGAAGTACAATATGTGTGGAACAATCTGATGCCCTTTTAAAATGTTTACCTATTCTATTAATAGGATCGCTAGAAAGCACCCTGAAGGATAGAGCCATCCTAGCGATCTTTGCCCTAGCACTTCTTTTGAGTAGGTCAGTAGTACTAAATGTTACTCAGTGTCTTTGTTTATAAGGGAAAGGGAATAAGGCTGACTTTATCACAGTCCCTTGTTAGGTTTTTATGAAAACTCTTATGTCCACAGATATGCTAACCCCAGATTTCAATAAGTGGTATTTGGGAGTGTGCATTTATATCCTTAAACTTTTGCCAAAGCAGGGTGGTAAAAAAAATCAGAATATTTTTGCGTATATTTCTTTTCCTGCCCCTCCCTAGTTTTCAGGCAGTGCCAACACGAAGCCCCCTTTCCTATCATAGAACTTACAGGCATCTTCAGCTGATCCTCACCTTCGCTCTATATGGCTTATGCTCAGAATTGTTTTAAAGGGGTGCTTATAATGGGGCACCTTTTCTATGGAGATCTTCTTAATGGATAAAAACTAATAAAAATCAAAATGAGGCTTAAAAATTTATCTTTCATATCAAACTTATACACTGGCTTCCAGAAATCATTTCAGAACATTAAACTAAGCAATTTTTTTTTTGCTGTTTTTTGGTTTTTTGAGGTAGGGTCTTGCTCTAGTCCAGGCTGACCTGGAATTCACTATGTAGTCTCAGGGTGGCCTTGAACTCACGGCAATCCTCCTAGCTCTGCCTCCCAAGTGCTGGGATTAAAGGCGTGTGCCACCATGCCCGGCTGAACTAAGCAATTTCTTATCCATGTTCTGAATACCACTTGGAGACTCTCTATCTATGGTTATAGTATTGGAAAAATTTGCCTTATAGGCATAATAATTAACCAGAGAGCATGAGCTAAATGGTTGATGCTCTCTTCTTATTGGACAGTCAGTGTTCCTCTCCATAGTATTGCTCATTCAGTATTTAGTCTCTAGTCAGAGGTCATCAGTGGTTTCCCACTATGTTCTACCTAGTGTTCTTTTGCTGTGTGTTAAGCTGTCTCTGACTGTTCCTATTCGTAATTCCATCATTCTCTAGGTGTTCATTGAAAATGGCCTCTACATGTTACTTCTCAACAGGCACACACTGTGGTGGTCTCTTCCCGTCACTGCCCTCTTACTGACTGGATGCCTTATGAATATCTAAATGAGTCAGCCCATGTTTTATCCACATCCACCCACATAGCCACGTGTTCTCGTTTAGGTAGCATAAATCACTCACATAGCTTTATCAGTTTTATCAATTGGCAGAAGCAAAGGAACTGATCAAAGAAATGTGTGTTTTCTACTCTTTTTAAAGTACTGCTTTAATTTTCTATACCTTCGTTATGTCATGCCAAAACTCAGTGATTTAAAGGAACAAAAGATTGCTTATGGTTCTCCATTCTCACCTGACATCAGCTGGGTCATTCTCTTCTGCCGTCTGATTTCAGGACTCAGAGCTGTAGTCACATGGGAGCCCTCCCAGGACTAAGATGTGCAATGTGGCTTTGCTCATAAATTGATGACTCAGCTACGATGGTTGGGCATCTCTTTCTATGTAGTGTCAGCAAGAGGATGACTTCACCATTTCACATGGTGTCTTAGAGTTCTAAAGAGAGCAAAGTGGAAAGCTGCTGTTCCTCTTAAGCTGGCCTTGACTTGTACACCATCAATCAACCTCTTTCTCTTGACTCATGGATTTGCCCAGATTCAAAGGGAAGACATCTAGACTCCACTTTTGATGGGAAAAGTATCAAAAATTGTTAATCTTTATCTACCACAGTATCTGTTATATTTTAAATATAAAATGTCCCCCACAGGCTCATGTGTTAGAGCACTTCATTCCTGGCTGGTGACAGTGTTTGGGAGGGTTGTGGAACCTTTAGAACATGGAATCTAGTTGGAGGAAGTGGGTCATTGGGGGCAGACCTCAAGGTTTTATAACCCAGCCTCATTTCCTGTTTATACTTTGCTTCATGACTATGGATGCAATGTGATCAACTGGCCTCTTTTTCAGCCACCATGCCTTCCCTGACATGATGTAAGGTATCCCTAGAATGAAAAGCTGAAATAAACCATTTCCCTCTGTAAGCAGCTTTTTGTCAGATATCTGTCAGAGCAACAAGTGGCATCGTTGTTCTGAATTTTTGAAGTTCATTCAAACTGTCCTGAGAACATTGTCTCTGACTTTCCTGGGCACTTATGCTGCCTTCTCAGAATCTTGTTGGCAATGTTTTACTTTCCGTTTCTTTGTAGAACTAACTATAAATAATAGTGACACAAAGCACCACATCTAGAGATGATGGGTGGTGAAATCACCAGGACTTGAGCTTTTCTTACTAATAAAAATAAAGGAGGCAGTTGTCACAATTCAATGTAATTTTTTGAATCTAGCAAAATGTTCAGACTCCAATTCTTTGTTAGAATTTTTCTTTAAAAAAAATCCTTTGATATAATATCTTTTTGTCTGTTTAGATAGTTTTGTGATACAGAAACATTTTGGTTTCTATAAAAGCTTGAAAACAGAAGTGAGTTTCTGGCTAGCTGAACAATGCTAACATGTCCAGTGGAAAAGAAATAACCTGTGTTGTTTAAGCCTGTCAATTTATTTCCTCTTGATTCTTTCTAAGCATAACTACCTTTCAAAACTCTACTTCATTTGGCTCAAATAACTAATATACCCCCTGTTGTGATCTCTTTTAGATCAATAACAGGACATTTCACATTTAGGTGAAAGCCACACAGAATACTTTTTCCCTCTGTCCTCCTTTTAAGATGATCTGGGAGTGAGGCAGATGTCACAATGACAAAGGGCTTGATTTCAACTGAAAAGCTACTTGAGATTTTTTTTAAAAAGGAACACTAATTCTTAAATCATACTATACTTCATCAAGAACTCATTTAGTTTTAAAAACAGGCCTTTGTAATCTAAATGCTTTTGTGGTCCCTGGATTTTTTTGCATGTTTTATATTTTCTCCTTTGCCTTTTAGTGTTTTCTTTATTCTCTCTTCATTCAACAGCACATCCTGGATAAAAGCTCACTTGAGAAGGGAAAACTATGAAAGTCTTACTCTGGTTCTCACCTCTGCACCAGATTCAAGAACTTTGTCACTTCTTTAGTGCAGATATAGCTAGCTACCTTGAAGGTTTCTTTTTCCATGATACAAATCCATTTGGATAAATCTCCTAGTGATGAATGTTATACTCATTGTCATTTTGCCGATGAAGATAGCAGAAGTCAGTGCATTGAAATGCACTCTTATCACAATTTCCAAGTTATTCTCCACAGAACTTTCTATTCAGACAGTTCATTTGTTTCCTATTCCCAACCCTCAAAAGCTAAAGCACAAAGTAGGTGGGGCCTCAATTCAAGCTAAGAGCACAGCTCAGGGTGGTACTAAACGTTACAGACTATGTAAACTCATTCAGGTCTTACTTCTCTCCTCTAAACTAATGGATCTAAGTCTGTGATCATCTGAAAGCAATCTGCTTTTGTAGAAGGTGCTTGTATTCATCCAAGAGTCTCCCAGTTGAATTTTAGTTCTCTTTACTTCATCTCTACCCTTCTTTTGATCATAAGCTCCTTGAGGCAGGGACCAGTGTATGATCTGATCATTAATAAATCCCCCAGGCTTAGTTTACTATCAAGTGTATATTACCAATATTCAAGTTTTTGATCAAAGAGATTAATGAATGTGTCCATGTTGCGTTCATTTCCTGACAAAAGATATATAAAATTTTCTATAATAAGCATAGTTTATTATTATGTCATCTTTAAGTATTTTTGTTCAAGTTTGCCTTAGCATATTTTACCCAAATATCTCATCAGATGAGTTATTTTTATATATCTTATCCTTATTATTAATAAATATATACATTGTATGGGCAAATCTTGTGAATGTGACCATGTTTCCCTCCTCTCTGTCCCCTCCCCACTGGGTTCCTTCCTCGGTGCACATACTGGATCTATCCATAGGTTAGGGGATATAAACTGCACCAGAGGTAGCCAGTTTTCTTTCTTTCTTTTTTTTTTTCTCCCCCCCTTTGTGCATTGTTGCTAAGGGGGGAAATGTCTCTGCATATTCTACCCTACTATGGCTCTTACATTCTTTCCACCCCCTCTTCCGCTCAGTTCCCTGAGTCATGGTGGGTGAGTTTTGAGTCTGGTTTGTTGTTGAGATCTTAAGTATCTCTGGATCTTTGTCCTGGGTTGTTTTGGGTATCGTTGGTGTCTGTCTCTATTGACCTTTCATGGGTTATCAGACTTGCTGTGGTGATGGGTCTCCTGTTTGTCTCCTCCACTTTCTCGTAGGTTTCATTTGGGCCTGTGTGAAGGCTAGGGGTGGTTTGTCTCCTTCCAGAATGCCAGCCATCATCCAATGTCTTGTCAGTGGAATTGGGTTGTCCCTGGCTCTTTCACTGCCTTCTGAAAAACACAAACATAATCTCCATCAGCGAGTGAGATCAATATAGGTTAAATGAGACAAAATTGCTATTTTGGCATTCTCCTAATGGGTGTAGCTTCTCTGTAGCTCTCTGATAGTGGGAATTTCCTTTAGGAGTCCAAGTTCTTGGTCTCTATAGGATTTTGCCATGTATCCCAGTTCCACTTAAGGGTTCCTTGCCACTAAGCAGATCTCTTAGCCAATAGTAATAGTAATTCATTGATTTCCCTCCTAGGTTTAGCACCACTGTTGCACAGAAGAGCATGTCTTGACTTCCTGGTCTCTTCCATACAGCCGTGTGTTCAGCATTCTTGTGACAACTATCTATATTGTATATCAGTGATCTCTGCTTTTTCCAAATATCATTGACCAGTTTCCCCTGGCAGCTCATGCAACACTTTCCAGTGCTACACATGCTACCATCTGGGAGCTGGTTACATTTCTGGGTCTACCGGGATCTCTTGGTGTTGTTTGATGACACTCTGTGATTTCTTCAGCAATAGTGTCTAACCTTAGGCCTGGGGAAGGTATTCAAGAGCTTTGACAGAAGTCTGTCATGTTTTGGGGACCTCGTGGGTCTCTTTGATAAACAGCTCAGTGTGGAAAGGAACTAATAACTGGGACAGGGAGATGCAGGCCTGAGCAATTATTCTTAAGGCTTTCTCCTGTTCTGTTCATCAGATGAGTTATTGATTACAAAGTAATAGGTAGGACACAAATCAGGGAATCCCAAAAACATCATAGCCATTATTTAATAAGGTTTTCTTTTTTTTAAAAATTGAAGAAAACTTTGGTATCCTGGGAATGATGTATGGAGATACCTGTGAACACCCTAAGATGCCCACCCTTGTGATCCTGAAGGATCCTGGAGGGATGGATGTAAGAAAGGGTCTGCAAGGGTGAACACGCAGTCCTGGAGGTGAAACTGTTCTATTGTAAGAAATAATGCTCCCTGAATTACTGCCTTCTGAAAAATACAAACAGAATCTCCATCAGAGAGGTTGGTGTTGAAGGAATATATACCAAGACTTTGGCATATATTCCTTCAAATATTCAGACAAGCCTGTGAGAGCTCAATATAGTTTAATAGCATAGATAGGCACACACATATGTAACTACTTAGAGATATGTGCAGTGTGAAGAAGGAAGAAACATGTCTTTCCCTTTTTTCAGCTAAGTCTCAGATCTTGGTTCATAATTATAAATCTCATAGCATTCTAAATGAGAAGACTTCACTGAAGTCAATAGGAGATAAATCACCATGCAGACCTTTGTTTATAAGTGTAATTCTGCTGGTTTTTGCAAGCTGCCAGCGAAATTAGAGATAAAGTACTCTGGAGTCTGCAAATATCCCAAGTGCTGCAGCTGCAGAAACATTCTTCCTGTATCCAATGTAATTAATGTGCCTCTCACATGCTCCAGCTGAGGATTTGCATGAAGTGACAAGAGCACACACGGTAACTCTTAAGTGCCATCATCTAATTTGCCACTTTGTTGGAAAATACAGCTCTGTGAAGGTGGGTTTTGCATTTCTTAATGGGAAGAACTGTTGCTCAAAAAGTGAAAATTCTCCCATGTGCATGCATTATTGAGGAAAGAAGTCAGAACTTGGGATTGTGATGACTGTCCTGACTGGCTCTCTCCCTATCACCTTGCTTAGGGTCCTTACCATGGTGGTTTGACGTGTTGGATCCAGACGTCATCACTCCTCTAACTTCTGTGCTTTTCATCTGATGAGAGAAAGAAAGAATACTGCACATATTTTCTCCTATGCCTCCTACTTTGATGACCCAATCAGTAAATTTCACTATGAAGTATTTAATTTTTAAGGGTTGATGAAAAGCAAACTACAGAGCAACACTGGCTTCCTCTCTCTCTCTCTCATATTTTTAAATTAATATATTTATTTTGAATAATTTTATACATTGTATGAGCAAATCATGTGATGGTGCCCCTGTCCCCTACCCACCGGGGTCCTTCCTCAGTGTGCATACTAGATCTGTCCATAGAGCAGGGGGTTATGAACTGCACCAGAGGTAGAAAGTATTTTTTTCTTTCCCCTTTGTGCTTTGTTGCTAAGGGGGGCGATGTCTCTGGATATTCTCCCCCACCATGGCTCTTACATTCTTTCTGCCCCCTCTTCTACTTGGTTTTTTGAGGTAGGGTCTCACTCTAGCCCAGACTGACCTAGAATTCACTACATAGTTGCAGGGTGGCTTTGAATGCACAGTGATTCTCCTACCTCTGCCTCCAAAGTGCTGGGACTGAAGGCATGCACCACCATGCACAGCTTAACATTGGCATTTCTCAGGTACATCTCTCATGGGCTTGTATACAGTTGTGATGCTGGATTGGGACTTAAAGGACTTAATGGCTTTGACACGTGAAAGCAATGAGAGAGAGAGAATGAGAGAGTGAGTTTTCAACCTTGGAGCAGCAATCGCTGGGCGCATGCACCCACCTGGAAAACAAGATGCCAGGATGTTTTGGTCATTGAAATTTGCCTAGAGGCTTAATCACAGTGGCATGTGTAATCACAGAATTTACAAAGCCAAATCTTAGGTAGAAAGTAGATACAAAATCATTTTCAGTACTTTTCATCAAGACCTGAGTCCTTGAGTAGTTCTTTTCTCTTTGAATAAAATGCAAAGGTCATTCTTTTCTTTAAAAAAAAAAATAACCACCTGCCATTTCCTAGAGAAAAGGTGACATTTTTCTATGAAAAGGTGGCATTTTGCCGAGAGGCAAGTCCAAGCAGTTTCTGGGATTGCCTGATGGTGTGTTTACATAAGAGCAGAACAAGATTCTATGATTCTTGCAGAAAGAATTTCTTGTTTCCTATTCAGAGTTGCAAATTCTGAAAAGTACAAAACAGGTTTTTCATAGGAATTCCCCTTGCCTCTTACTGATGTGAACAGTGACCATGCTAATTGTACAAGTTACTTTATCATTGTTTAGACCAGTGCAGCTGAAGGAAGAAAAGGAATTATTTGTGGCTTAGAGTTTCAAGGGGAAATGTCCATTATGGTGGCAAAAGCATGCCAGGAACAGCCAGCAAGCAGGACATCATCACCTCAGCAGGTGAGAGAGTAAGTGAAGCAGAGCTAGGATGTAACAGTTAAGGCCCACCCCCCTAATGACACACTTCCTCCAGCAAGGCTCTACCTCCTAAATGTTCCACAACCTCCCCAAACTGTGCCACCAACTGGGGATTAAGTTTCTAAATACATCAGTCTCTGGGGGGGGGCATTTTACATTGAAGCCAGCACATTAACAAATGTTAGGAAGGCATGCCCTGCTGAGCTTGAGGGCATACAAAGGCCATAAGTCCTGAGTGAGAATCCAGGGCTGGCATCTCATTTCTATCCCAAGCAAGCTTTTTCTGCATCACAATTTTCTCACATACTTTGTTATGTTATGTTATATTTGTAATGTTAGTATTTTCATCTAGAGGTAGCTACTCAAAATAGATACATTCATTGTCTCATTCTTCAACTCAGCTTCAACTTTATAATGGGGCATCAAGTGTTACCTTCATAGTATTGACTTTGTGGTCCACAGATTTCCCTCAGAACTACCATGGAACCATCAGCCATAATGACCCCTCCATCCCACCCCAGTCTACACCAGTAGAAACTAGAGAGTGGGTAAGAGAGTTCAGGATAGTGTTTCCTGTGTGAGAAGCAGGATTTGTGCTAACAGAGAAATACAGCCACCCCATGAGAAAGGGATGGGTGTCTCCCATCCCCCATCTCAATCCAAGTGAGTAGGAAACTGACTCATTAAAATTGCATGAAGGGGGCATGACTGTTGGATTTCCAATTTGGACAACTGCTCAGGCAGTGGGCTTGATTTCTTTGGCAGTCAGATCAGGAAAGAAGTGAATCGAATTGGAAGGAAACGTGGCAGAGCGAAAAGACATGGCAATGAAGCCACCGGGGCTTAGTATTCGGCAAGGCTCTGTGAGCTTTCTATGGCTGAAGTGACCATGGGGAGCAGTGCCTGCTTGTGCCAGCTGTCTTCCATATGCCACTCAAGAGCTGCCTGCTGGGCAAGAAAAACCCAGTCACTACAGGCTGGGCAGTGCCCCAACATGGCAGGAGCTGACAGAGGTGGGAGAGGTCAAGTGAGCCAAATAGTGTGCAGTGGCTCAAAGATGAATGCCACAGACCCATTCTCGAGAGCCAGCCACCAGTGCCTGTCACCTCCACAGCCACTGGGCATGACTAGTCAAGCAGCCAAGACCAGTATAGAAAAGGAATACAATGACAGCTTGTTAAATAAAAGGACACTTAGCTCTCTTTCCCTAGCGCACTACTCAGGAGAAATACACCTCGATAAAAGAGGAAGAAAAAAAAGGACTGAGATCATTCCCTCCTGCTTCAAAGCTGCCAGGGAGGGGCTCAGCTCAAACCCATGGAGGAGGAAGAAGGAAAGGAGACTTAATTCCAGTTGGAGATTTTTATAAGAGGTAGGGCATGGGGAGCAGGCAGGGAAGATTTCACAGAAATGTGATTCAAGTAGAAGAATGTATCAGGCATCACAGGTACAGAGAATATTATATGTAAAAGAGCAGACATCTATTCACTCAGCAGACATAGATGGCGTATTTACTCAGAACTAGGAGCTGCAGTAGACAGACTAGCTTTATAAGATGGAAAGACAAAAATCTAGGCAAGACTTGAGCCAAATCTGGAGACCATAGGAAACCATGTGGACTACTGTGCCTTGAGGCTGAGAGGAACCAGAAAAGGAAGGTAAAAATAGGAGTTGAGACAAAAACTCTCAGATTAAGACATGGAAAGGCTATAACAGCTGGTGAACAATAATCAAAATGCTATTGATTAAACTGGTCAAAAATAACTGTGGAAATAGTATAAAATTTGCCAATAGGAAAAGCAGATAGAAGTCTGTAGAGGACTTTCATTTCCCTCTCCCCAGAACCATGCTTTCTTGTTCCCCCTATGGATGAAACCAAGGGGTCCCCTTGCCTTGAAGATGTCTGTGCTTGGTTCATGGGAGGAAGCATAGAATCAAGAGGGTAGAACTAGCATAAATTTGCAGCACTCGTGCCTGGATTATTCCTTGGCCGCAAGGTTGGTGTGTACCCGGCAACTCTTGGGAGCTTCAGCTCTAACCACCATAGGTAAGAAGGGAAAAATGGAAGGACTCATGTCTGCAACATGGAGTCAATAATCCTTCTTGTTTGAGGAGATGAAATTGGAGAATAGAGAGTCAAATATGTTTGCTTGTTTGGGTTCCAAGCTTGAGCAACCAATGGACTGTAGTGATTTTAATACAGAAGGTGAGGATATTAGATCAGGTGAACTTAAGTAGAATGCTTTACGTCATTGGCAATAAGGCTAAGTCATACAGCATGTGAGTAAGACTTGCATAATGTTTATGTTTGACAGATTCAGCAGCTATAAACTGTCTCTCATCAAAGGAAAATCAATTCTCAATCCCATAGCTATATTTTCCTTGCTGAGTGTTTCATGGTTGACATTGGATCCCTATTCAGGAAGAAATGGTGGCCATAGGATTCATTTTTATCTTTCTAGCAGGGTCTATACTGTGAAAACTTTGGGGCAAGGAAGAGCAGAAAAATAACATATGCCAAAGTCTATAAATTAGAGAAACAAATATAGAGTACTTGGACACTGAAGAGCTGCCAAAGAGAGAAGAGAAGCCATGTTTTCTGTCAATTCTGGATTTCTCCAGATGGGAGAATAACCACAAACAAGTGAAGGCTATTGGAGACTGAATTTGATTTCCTATTAAAAATAGCTTAATGACAAAACTTCTCTACAATTGAATAACTAATAATAGTATTCATTCACTGAGACTTTAAGGGCACTGTGCCAAACCCTTAGTATATAGGATTTTATTTAATCCCTACAATAAATCTGAAAGATAAGTATAATTATACTTATTTTAGAAACGAAAGACAGAAGTACAGAAAAAGTTAAGGAGCTAGTTCAAGGTCACGCCATCAGTATATGAGATTCTTCTGCTACTCACTGTGCTATACCTCCTTCTAGGAGAAGTCATTTGTCCAAGATTATAGATTTCATCAGAATCTGAATTGCCTTTCAGATATTCCTCATAGACTTGCAAGTTGACCATGTGATCCAGGGTGTCCCATCTCTCTGGTAAGAGAGCAGGATACTCCTTCTCTACTTGCCATTTCTTTTTCCTGAGGTTCTACACTACTAAAGTGTGAGGGGGGATGTTAGTTACTTATTCTGTATATCACTTTCTATTCAGTTTCATTAATGAAGAGAAACATTGGAGGGATTTTAATAGAAGAAAAAACACTCCCTTTTAACTAACTAATATACTCTTTTATTTATAAACACTGGTTAAAGATATTTTCCAGGTCATTACACAGAATGTATAAGAATTCTATTCTAGCTGAGGTTCTTTTCCTTTGCATTCTGTCCCACTATTTTTATCTATTCAGCTTCCATTGATTTCAAAGAAAACCCCTAGAAATTATTTTTGATTTGCATTAATGTATGTATTTTTCAGGACTGGAGCAAGTGCTCTACTGCTGATCTACACACTCAGCCCATTTCAGTTAACACATAGCTGAAAGGTTCATCAAAGCTTCTCAGAAAATAAATACCTAGAAAGTAAGCTTTTTATAATCCATTATTGAGAGACTAGGGAGATGCCTCCTAAGCTGTAACAAGGTGAAAATTCAGGGCAAGTCTCTGCTTTGGGACCCTCATTTAGGACCTTCATTTAGAGCTTGGAGCAAGTGAAGGGTTGAAGTGTTACCTAGGAAGTGGTCCTGAGAGGACTAATGCTTTTTTAATTTAGAATGTAGAAACAACTTTGAAATGTTCATACCAATCCAAAAATATTCTCACTTTTATCTGAATGAAAAAAAAGATGAAAACTTTTTACCCCCATAAATGAGGTATTGAAGTAAAGAAAGAGGTCCTTGGTTTGTATTAACAAAAAATACAGAAAAGAGTTACTATACATTGTACTTAGGTCATGCATGTATTTGATACTCTTGTTCCATAAACTCTATAGTCAAGGAGCAGTCTAATCAAGAAAGTGATTATAAAAATATTTTCAGCTTCAAAATGCTTTAAAGTTATTGTTTTTGGTGATGCTATATTATTCCACATTTTAACATGCTGCTTTCTCCACTTGAATTTACTGTCCTTTTGCTCATTCTGTCTTCTCCCTTCAGGGTGCTGTCAGTCTGTCCAGTTAGACTAGAGAATCATTAAGTGGAGGCCAATGGATAATTCTGTGTTTAATATAGCAACAGGGTACTCTGATATTTAATCATCTGTCTTCTCCCATTGTAGCTCACCAGAGTGAAAATTCCTCTACAGAGGGTGAAAATAATAAAAAAAAAAATTAGATGAGCAAATGGCTTTTCATGAAGTATTCAGAGTTCTTTCTCTAAGAGTCTAATTGCTAAGCTACCAAATTGAGGAATAGAAATGTCAGCCTGAAAACATGGAATTGTCGTTTACACACACAGCTCAGTTCTAAGGGAGATGTCAGTCTTTAGAGAAAAACAAACCAAGATACATTAGACCATTTGGAAAAGAAGAAAAGACATTCAAACATGGAACTTATTCACGGATCTCAAAGTTACTTAAAGAGAGCTGACACAGGACTCCTTGGAGAATCATGGGTGAAACAAGAGTAGGGAAAACAGTAGTTCATGCATTTATAAACTAAGAGACCACTTGAGTCCAGGCATGGTGGTTCACACCTGTAATCCCAACACTTCAAAGGCTAAACCAGATGATTACCTCCAGTTCCAGGCCAACAAGGGCCACAGCTTGAGAGTGTCTCCAAAAGCAAAAGACAAGCAGCACTTGGAAAACTTGCTCAATTATAGAACCAAACTCCCTGACTGCCCATCTGTTGTTGTCCAGTATGTTTTGTTTAATCATAGGGATTTAGCAGTACCTGTGCATTCTGAAAATTTCATTGAAATGTCTTAAAACATGTTATATTTTCTTCATTGTGGTTGAATGCCCCCCCCCCCCCGTTCACAATCAAATTTGCTCTGGCTTCTCTTGGATCTTTGTGTAGTTCAACTGTTAGAATCTGCTGACAGAGTGACAGACAATTCCAATCCTGGGTGGGTTCTGTGAGGTCATTGATAAGCTCATAGCAGAAGATTCATTTAGCTATTCTATTTTGAAATGTATAAATAAAGGGTTACAGAGTTATTTTCCTGGCCAGCTAAGTAAAGCATCTTTTTTAAATTTTTAAAAAGTAACACCCCTTGAAGTTGCTTTCAAAATCAACTAAAAGACATTTAAATTGCTTCTTCTTTAATCCTATCAATGAAAAGAAGGGGAAGAAATTCACTGTGTTTGTTTCAGCACTCACAGACACTGTAAATGATCGATTCTCACTTTTAAAAACCCAGTTTCATTACAGGACTAAAATGTTATAAAAGTGGAAGGAATACATAAGCCTTTGTTTATGGCTTGCAATGCACTTTGAAAAATCAAAGTAAGGACCCTTTTTATCTGAAACCATTCCATCTAGAACAATAATGGAAGGGACAAAGAGATACTTTATACAAGACAACCAAGTATTATAGACCATTCTTTGTCACTCATAACACCAAGAGACACGGATGGCATTTCCCAGTGGATATTCTGGGGCATATTTGTGAAAATACTCAAACTTAGAGACTCCTGGTGTGACAAGATATCTCCTCTGATTGAGGGAGGAAATCGCAAATGGTCCATCATGGAAAAGTCTAAAGGAAGATTATGTTTTGGAGTGAATCAAAGAAAGTATAGGAAATTATTTAAACAAAGCAAAATCAATATGAGAAGAAAGAATGAAAAAGATAGGGAGAAAAAGATCACCACAACTTCTTCCAGTAAATGGGTAACATAGCTGTCAAATCATTCCAAAGACAGAAAATTACTGAAATAAAGTGAACGAAGACAGAACTGAGTTTTAACCAGAGCAGAGAAAGCTTAATTTCTTAGTTTCTTAATCCATACACATTTCATCCTTATTTGAACAGTTTGCAATTTTGAATATAATAGTTTGAACTAATAACCCAGGAATGATAATGTCCTTTAAAACAAGTTTCTGGCTTATAACATCCTATCTTCTCCGGGTCTATAATTACTGGTGTGTGCGTGCACGTGTTTGTGTGCATGGAGCTGTGTGATTCTGCTGAGCTCAATGGACTAGTGATAATACCCTTGATCAATGTTTGAAACCCTCCGAGGAAAACCTAGTATGAATACCATTACTAAATTCTATAGACAGCAGTGATTGCATGAAATGGAAGAAATTACAGGATATATGAACTCTATCATCAACTCTTATTTCAAGAAAAGTGGCAAATGTGCAACTCTGCCCAGTCTGTCAGTGTGATTCACTTTGAACATGAGTTATCCCTCTAGCCCTGAGAGAGCCAGAGGCCAAGTGACATCTGTCACTGAATGCCAGGCTTCTTACTAAATTACCTAAATTTCATGATACCAAAATGACAAACATGTAATGCCAATATGAGATGGTAATTAGAACAGTTGGGAACTTGATATTTTGACTTCTTACTTACAGGCTTTCTGCCCAGAAATGCAATGATAGATTATGTCTCAGGTCTTCTCCAGCTCGATAATCCGATAAATGGTCAACTGTGGACAACATCACACAAATATTCACCTAAGCTGTATAAAACCACAGTCTTCTTAAAGCCTGACCAAATCAGTTATCTGGATCAAATCTGTCCATGACAAAGAGGTATGCCCAACAATTAACTCTGGGGACCAGAGTCTTATCTTCTAATAGGAACAACCACAATCAACCAAATGCAATTAGCAGGGTAGAAAAACAAGTGCCAACAGAGGCACAGTTGGCCAAGATTAAGATTTCTAATCAGCATCTAGGTACCGCACACATAGCCACAAGAATTTCAGCCACAACCTCAAATGTTTGATTACCCTGGAGTATGACTTGGTCATGCTACACAATTACTATCCATTGATTGAGCAAAGAATGATGGGAAAAGTTACCAAGCAAAAACAACCAAGTGAAAAACAGTCAAGTGAGGCCAAGGCCAGGAAGCCATTTGATAAACTGTTATGAGCAGAGTTGATTCTAAATGTCCACAGTTATGGATCATGGCTGCCAAGGGCTAATGGGTGGGCATTTTTTATTATAACGGAAGTCATCTCCACACTCAGTCTCTTTTTCTCTATACTCTTCCTTTCTTGGAAAATTCTCCATCCTATGAACTGCCACCCTTTTGTGTCCATTCTGCCCCTGTCTCCCATCACCCCACAGAAGCCCACATAACAAATTGGAGCACCTGCTTCCAACATATTTCTTGTTCTGACAGGTGAGTCCTGAACCAATGAAAAGAAATAAATTATTTTTAGAGGAGAATGAAATTGCCACATTAGTCATCCTTTTGTTCTCATAACGTAACTTGTTTTCTTTTAACCTCTTCTCTGGAGCTGTAAGATATCATTGCTATGACCATAGCAGTGGTGAAAAATCAATAAAACCCACTCCACATTGCATCCTATTAACACGTCATTATAAAATACATCCTATCACACAAATGTCTATAGCAATAACGTTTATTCTGCGAGTGCAGTAGAGTGGACTCCAAACATGTCTAACACCATTCAGAGCAGTGTGAGTGTATTACAGTGCTATTTAAAGATTAAACATGTATCAGCCAAATCTATTGTTGTACTCCAGACACCATAGTGGGGAAACATTAAGTTCAATTACATTTTCTAATACAAGTAGAGAATGGGAGGTCTTTCAGCCCAAGTAGTATCTTAGTATATGATTAACTTAGTGCAGGTTAGATCATGTCTCCATTTTAATTTCTATCTCTAGGGCATCCGTAACTTTATTTCTCCCAGCCCATAACTTGCTTCCTATAATTATTTTTGGTCATAAAAATTAATTTGTCATAAAAATAATTTATAAAAATAACAGTGTTTTTTTCTTTCTTGACAAAAGAAGTTTCTTTGCCATATATAGGTTGATATATTTTTAAATCCATAAAAGTAAATAAGTAATATCTTACTGCTTGTTGTACATAGTAATACAGGCCTAGATTCTCCCTCATTCTGATGACTTATTTTCATTCATTTATTTCAGTTCATTTTTATTTTATAAACAGGTAAAGGCTATATTCCCTTGTCTCCACTCCCCTTTTATGAGGGCCCTCCTCAGTGGGGTTGTTGGTATTCACTCTGGTGCTGTGGGTGGGGGTGCTCTGCCTCATTCTATTCCTACCCACTCTGAGGTTCTTTCAGTCTTTCAGCCCCCTCTTCTTCAATGTTCCCTGAACCATGGAAGGTCTGTTAGCAGTCTGATCTAGTATTGGGTTGTCTGTGTCCTCTGGTTTTCTGCTTTAATGGGTTTTGACTAGCCACATTGCCTGTCGCCGTCTCCTGGCACTGGTTGTTGAGCTAGCAGTGAGAGCAGTATTCTTGTAGCTGCTTCCTCTGCAGTGTCTCCTGGGCCCCACCTGATGTGGCAATCTTGTGGTGTGCAATCGGCGATCTTTTCATTTTGTATTGATGGATCTTGGTCTCCTGAGTTTTCTCTGTCATCTTCATGATTTGGGAGAAGGGATTATTGTACAGAATATTGTCTTTATGTTCACCTGTTTTTGGAGTGGCTCCTCGTCTTAACAGAAAGCCTGATGGTTTTTTTTTTTCTTGAAATATGGGGGGAGGAGGGCAAAGTCCCTCTTATGTATCCAAAAGCAATCGGTGTCCTCTCTATTCTTTGTTCTTACATTTTTTTATTGTCCATAATGAGTTACATTATTTAGTGGGCAAACAATGAGTTGTTATCCCCAATTCCCCACTGCCCTCCCCTCCCCAATCTGCTGGATAACCTCCTTCATGGGTCGTCTGGATCAGTCCTTGTGACAGGGGACCATGGATAGCCTAGTATTCAGCCAGGTTCTCCTGGCCATGCCTCTGGAAAATCTCCCCCACCACAACTCTCACAATCTTTCCGCCCCCTCTTCAGTTCATTTCCCTGAGTCGTGGTGGATGAGTATTAAGGTTGCTTTAAGGTTGTGAGCTTAGGGGTCTTTGTGTTGAAAATCGTTGGTTTCTGTCTCACTGGCTTATCCTGTGTTCATTTAATGGCTGTGGCTGAGGGTCCCTTGTTCATCTCAACATTCTCTGTGGGGTTCCATATGGATCCTCCCTGGTATGACTGTGGTGGCTCATCTCTTGCCAGGATCTCAGCTATCGGCCTACGGTCGGTTGGCAGGGTTAGATGGGCCCCAGCTCTCTCGCTGCATCCTGAAAGATACAAACACAATCTCCATTGGAGAGTGTGATCAGTGTAGGTTAACAAATATACACAATTCTGGATCACCTAGATTCTATTTTTAGTAGCCTTCCCGTCAATTGCTCCCATAGTGCATCTTTTCTTGGGAGCCCAAGAGTATGGGATCCGGTGCATATCGCCCTGAATCCCCAGTTCCAGTCAAGGGCTCCCCCTCACTAAGTGGAAAATTTGGCCAAATTTAAAAGCTGTTGATTGTCTCCCCCAAACCCAGGCTTCCCCATTACACAAGTGCTCCTTTCTTGGTTCACTGTTTTCTCCCATTAGGAGGTGTGGTCAGCCTACTCATGGCAGCAGACTGTGTTTCATGTCAGTGATCTCTGTTTACTCCAGCTGTTGTTGATCAGTTTCCCCTGTCAGCCTGTGCAGTGCCTTCTAGCACTACACTAACTGCCTTCTGGGGGCTGGATACCATTCCAGACCTCGAAGGGTCTCTCAATGCTGATCTATGGCATTCTGTGGTTTCTTCAGCAACAGGGTTTTGCCTCAGGCCTGGGGAGGGCACTCAAGAGCTTTGACAGAATTCTGTCTTGTTGTTGGAACCTCATGGGTCGCTTTGGTCAACAGCTCAGTGAGGGAAGGATGTTCTTACATTCTTAACTAGGTTTAAATATTTTATTTCTGTTAGTAGCCTTGTTTCTATTTTTTTTAATTTGGGTTAAAAGTTTTTTTTGGTTGATATTTAGGACATTGAGAGAACATGATTTTTATGTTTTTAGGATTTTTAAATTTTTTTCTTGATTTTATATTTAGTGCTTCAGCAACTAAAATTTTCCCAATGTAATTTGCCCTCCATGAGTAAATAATTTTAAGACATCTTTTATAGTAGCTAAAATTTAAAATGTACTTACACTCATTGTAGAATTAAATGTTTCTGCTATAGGAAATATTTTGGTCTAAAGTTCATTCACAAAATATCTAAATTTTATTTTTGGACTTAGTTTTTTATATTTAAATTATTTCCATTTAAAATTTTAATTTTAGGGAAACAATTAGATAACACCTTTCATATGATTTTTTTCCCTATAAACTCCATTTTAAATTTGCTTAATTTGTCTAGATCATGTAAGATTACCTATTATTATTATGTTTCTTTAACAAGTTAATAATTAGTGGATGTGCTATGAACTTGTATATTAACTTTTTAAAACTAAACAGAGAAAAATAGTCAACATTTATCAGCATATGAGTACTTTCAAAGTTATCCTTTCTCTATTGATACAGCCTCTACTGATCCGACATCAGGATCATGAAAAATGTTCTGTGCCCTCAACTTTGCTTCCTTCCTACGTCCCTGACAATGGTTCATGCATCAGATGAAGTGACAAGCTCTAGTTCTCCTTTATGTCTCTGGATACTATTGATAATTCCATTACTACTTCATAAGAAAATATCATACCTTTTCTGTACCTACTACTTACCTCTCTTTATAACTATTTTACATTCTTTTCTCACCAGTACTGACGGGTGCAGAGGATTGAGTCCACCCTTGAACTTTCTGAAGACTTTAACATTGCAGACCACCACTAGTTCTATGACCCTGCGAGGCTGACCCTCTCGTAGTCTCCCATGCTTCCTGGAATCTGATTTTCTTCTTTTGCATCTTCCCACTGCCCATGGCAGTTGCCTCTCCCTCAGCTTTCTCTTTTTCTTTGTTTTGTGTCTTAGAGGACACTCACCTATTCTCAGGTCATGTCAGCCTCACTATTTATTAGCTAGTTAGTATAAATGACTCACTTAATTCATGTGTACCTTGGGCTTCTCATCAGTAAGTTATTAATATTATTTGATATGAAAATCCAACAAGTTAGCACTTAGAAAGCTCATGGACCTATCCCTGTCACACAGTAAGCCACAATGACCATTGTTCCTAATTTCACCAACTCAGTGCTACACCTTCACCTTTGATCTTTACTTTGATGTAAATTCATTTTTCTAGCTAATTTTAACATATGGTTATCCAAATATCTGACATCATCCTTGGATTGTGTTCCTTTCTCCAATGAACTCTTACATTCACCTCCTCCCCTCCCCCAACACATACTTAAATACAAAGGTACCACTACTCCAGATAATCAAGCTTGGAATCCTAAAAATTTAACGTTTCTTTTTTTCATCATCCACATTTGATCTTGCTAAGCTTGTAAGCTCTTCCTTTGTAATTTCTTTGCAATGCTTTGGGTTTTGTTTCTTTTCAGTGTTCCTTTGGGACCAGCTCCTTGACATCTCTCATGTCTATAGACCCATGTTGGCTGTAGTCCAGTGTCTCTACTTCAACTAAACAAGATCTTACAAATACCATATTCATTTAGTGTTCTACGCCATGAGTGGAATCAAACAAATCTAACTATAGTAGTAATTGTTCAATAATTGAGAATGGCCAAGCTAATATTATTTTTTAAAAGCATGTTAAAAATTTAACTTCAATTAAATCTGAGAAGTAAAAATACCCTTCTGTTTTCAAAGCATTTTAACAATGTATCTAATTTTGAATAATAAAGTTATATATATAATATTTCATTCAATCTTTATAATAATTTGAGTGAAAAAAATTATATGGTAACCTAATTTAGAGAAGAAAAGACTGAGGGTCACAGAAGACGTTAAGCAGCTTATCAGAGATCATACAGCCAGGGGCAAGTGGGAACTTGACTTCAGGTTCTTGTTCTTGGCTCCTGTGCTTTTTGCTCTTTCCATTGCATTAGTGAAAACCTCTGTAATATTTTTAACAACTTACTGCATTTTAAATTTTTGATATTAGGACCTAATCTATAGTGTTCTTAATCAGTGATGAGTGAATAAGTAAATTACCAGACAAGACTAGAATATTTCAAAGCCTGGAGATTTAACTATATTCGTATCAGAGCACATAACATAAAGAAAACCTAGAAAAACTTCCAGAGGGGCTAGTGCCTCGCTAATCTGAATATTGAAATCTAGTAGAGGAGAGCTAGTACTGTAAACACAGACCTAGTAAAGTTGTGACCTTAAGGTTCTTGGGTCTTAGATCCTCGTGGACTTCAACTTGATTAGGGGAATGTGACATCTAAGGAAGAAAAATAATTCAGAAATAGAATAAGCAATAAGGCATAAACAGATTACTGTACATCTATCCTTTCCCAGAAAGAAAAGGATGTATGCCCTTTCATAACTTCTTCTAAAAGATCATCTGTCCCCTCTTACCATAAATCCCTACTAAATAAGCAGCCTTTTGATTTTTTTCTTTGAAATTCTTCAATGTACAAAAATAGAGTTTAGCTGAAAATGGGATACTCTATTGACATTCTTGTCTGCCCATAAGGATGTGACCATTTCAAGGTATCCTCAGAATGGCAGAATGGCTGACAACCAGCTACCTGGATCACAGTCACTCAGTCTAGAGTCTGCTGCCCCAAGAGGCCTATGCATCAGCAAACACATTCCCTGATTTTACCACCCCCACTGGAGGTGGGGGGAGGCTGACTATTACAAATGTGTTGCATGTAACTTCTAGTAATTTCAAGTGAAGATTAGTTTAGCTGATCCCGTAAACCAATCCCCAATGAGCAAGCCAAATTCAACTCCTTAAACCTCCTAGCTTATGCCATTCAAAGTCTGACCCCTTGTTAACCACCCTTTATGTCTTACTCAGCTTTCTCTCGCCATCTTTTTTTTCTACCTTCTTCCCTACTGTTTTGGTAAGCCTGGACCATACTCTTCAAAGCCTCATGAGGTTGCCCTTTCTAGCCATTCCTGAAAGGACTTTTGTAGTCATTATTAGAGAAAACTTTAATTATTACAAAAGCAGAGAAAATGGAATAACTTCCCACACACCCATCATTCACATCATCAACTCTTGGCCAACCTGGAATGATATTTTCTCTACCATGATTAAATTCTTTAAGTTTCATCTCAAAGCCTACGTCCTACTATGAAGTTTTCTCCCAAATGTTCAGCCAAAATTTGATCTCTCTCCTTCATGTACAATATTGTCAGCACTTCACACTTTGTAATGTGATAATATTCTTTATGATGCTATAATGTAGCATAATCTCTCCAGACATGCAGGGAAATGCCATGTATATGCATGCCACATATTCTATAATGAGTTCTGTAATATGTGTAACTACAACTAACATTATCTGCATTGTCATTACTGACAAAGATAAAGCATAGTTTCTAAAAAGCAATTACTATCATCCTGCCACCAGGCCTGATAGTGTAAACCTCTAATCCCAGTTGAAGAGATAGAGATAGAAGTGTTAGAAGTTTGAGGCCAGTCTGGGCTTTTGAGACCCTGCTTCAACTGTATACATATATAATATTATAGTGAGAATATGTACAATATAACCACTTTAGTATCAAAAAAAGCTGTGGGCATCTGTACTTAAATGTACTAGTCATAGGGTCAGTAAAAGCTTCTCATTTTTCTAATGATTTCAAAATTAACAACAAGTTTGGTTAAAATATATCAAATAAAATTAACTTTTATGTTTTAAAAGTGATCACTTGAATATAAAATAGTCTCCAATTATATGAATTAACAAAGACAAGCCATGGCATTTCAGCATAAATGTTCTTAATGTGAATTTAATCTTTAGATAGTTTAATTATTGCCTAATGATTACAGGAATTGTGAAAATTAAATAAAATTTATTATTCTTAAACATACATCCTGGAAATAATTCAGTGGCAGTGTAAAATATTTAAACTTGAATGGTGCATATGTGCCTCTATTTACTTGCCTCTTTTAAATAGAATTTTAGACTCTTGTGTAAGTATTCATAAATGTCTCAATTGCAAATTACTTGGCATTTGCTATCCACCAGCCAGGATCATGTAAACATTATGCTTATAAACATATTCTGGCTTTCAAGACCCAGAAAGGAATTATTGTTTCAGGATAGAATGGCCAATGGGAAGAAGCACTGGGGGGGGGTAGTGGATATTTATCCAATCTGGAGCCCAAGTCACTCCAATTTCCCAAAATTTCCACTATGTAGAGTATCATTTATCATTTCAGCCAAAGAAGAATACAGTCATTTGTTGCTAAAATGAGTACATAAAACCATAATTTTATATCCTGGGGATCTTCTGCATCGTAGCATTTTACTAATAAGCATCATTAATATTTGGCAGTGTGTATTTTATTTAAATGACTTGATAACAGTTTCAAAAGCAAGAGCGCTCTAGACAGCACTTTATTTTATGTCTGTCATTGGGATGTGGACAAAAAAAAGTGTCAACTAGTAAAGCAGTAGCCAAGTTAAAATGGATTTAAATTGGAGGAACAATAGACTTAGGAAAATGCTGTTATTTTACATGCCACCCTCTAGGAAAAGCACATCATGCCACCCATTTTGTACCACATGATATAAGTTCATCACCCACATTATTAATGATTACAGGGAGAGCAAGGGTTAGATGATGAAATAAAAGAGAATTCAATCAAGGCTGGCTAGCCCTTAGAAATACCTACTAAGTAGCCTCTCATTCAAGTCTGGTAACAATGGAGTGGAAGTACATTAGCATGTCCACTTCAACTAGCATGCATGGTCTTCTCTTTGTTGTGGTCCACTTGCCATGAGTATTTTCACACTCTCTGATTAAATTTGTCCCGAGTATGATTTTTTTCCTGCCTCATTTGAACAAATATCAGTTGTCTGAAAGGCCAGCTTATTTGAGGTAAAGGATAGTTAGCAAAAGTTATATGACATTCTTTGCTACAGGAATTCATTCCTTCTTTATGTTGCTCTTATTCACAAATGATCGAATTTAAAATTATGTTTTAAATTAGAAATCTCCTGCTTTTTGAATGCCTGTATTCCCAATGAAGACAAATCCATGAGCCAAATGAGGAAGGAAAGGAAGACTTTCTCCCTGATGGGCATAGTTCTATGGAACATGGCAGGAACATGCCTTTCTCAAGACTCCCTGGCTCAGATTCCTCCTTCCAAGGGAGGTTGAGGTTCAGCTCCCCCATGTCTAGTGCTAGGGACCAACTACTCTACCACTGAGCTAAATCCCAAACCCCAGAGTTCAGATTTTACAGATATTCAGGAAAGGGGTTTCCAAAAGCTGAAATGCTGACCGAATTCTGAAGATCTTGAATCTTTTGTCAACTACCATAGAACATGGTAGCAATTCTTTCTTTATTCTCTTGTGTGTGTGTGTGTATACGTGTGTGTCAGTGTGGCACAAATGCCACAGTGTATACGTGGATGTCAGAGGACAACTCTGAGGGTTCAACCTCACCTTTCGTCTTGAGACAGGGTTTCTTGTAGCTGCGCTCACCAGGCTCGCCGGCCCACCGCTCTGCCATCTCATAGTAGGCAAGGTGGAGTTATAGACACATGCTACCACTTTTAGC
The DNA here is from genome assembly GCA_004024765.1 of Zapus hudsonius. Taxonomy (NCBI): domain Eukaryota; kingdom Metazoa; phylum Chordata; class Mammalia; order Rodentia; family Dipodidae; genus Zapus; species Zapus hudsonius. The sequence continues at coordinate 32,744 of PVHP010001515.1, read as the reverse complement.
TTTTATATGGTTCGCACACTTGTGGTCATGGGCTTTCCACTGAGCCATCTCCCTCAACTCCGCAGTAGCAACTTTGATGGGTGAATCATGAAGCAGCTTACTTCCTCCAAGAGAGTCATTTGTCTCAGCACTTCCAGAGAGAATGCCTACCTGCTCAGACAGCACTGTGCGAACGGTTCTCCAGCCAGGAAATCGTATGTGCTCCTCACCCTCTGGATCTTTCTGCTAGTAGCCCTGCACAGTTATCTTTCTACAGAGAGAAGGAAAATGATGTTTAGCTCATGGCCAACTAGGCAAAGTTTCTTTAAAGCAGTAGTTTATTTTTTCAAGTACAGGCTTTTGAAAGGCAGAGCTACTTTCCAGAAGGTGAAATGGAAGGTTAAGAAGCCTGGGCCCAGTAAAGGGCTGTGGGTGAGCAGTCAGATGTGCAGTAGAGCCTGGCAGCTCATCGAAGAAACAGTAGTGTGTTGAGTCCACTCTGAACAGGTTCTCAGTGTAAAATGGGTTTAGTTCTGATTCTGTTTTTACTGAGGACCTTACAGAGCCAACTTTCTGATGGGAAATACGTACACTATGAAGTCAGGTGATCAATGTGCTCCTGCAGCCCAGCCACATTGCTCTCCTGATGCTCTTGGACTTCACCAGCCGTGATCCTGCCTCAGGGCTTTGTGCTTGCTGTTCCCTCTGCCTGGATGCTGGTTTTCAAGATGTTCACAGGCTCACTTTCCTCACCTTAGATCTCTGTTTAAATTGCCCCCTATTGGGGAAGCCTTCCCTCTCCCCCAACATATCCAGCCCCGCTTCACAGCTTGATTTTTATTTTTGCCATAGACTTTACTGCCTAGTATGCTGCTTAATTTGCCTGCTGCTCTTCCCTCTCCCTAGAAGAAAGTAAACACCTTGCAAGAAGGGCCTTGTGCCTGTTTTGTCCACTGCTGTACTCTCAGAACACATCCAAGAAACATTTGTGCCATCAGGAAATAAGGTGAAACCACAGGGGTTAAGGTGGTTAAGCAAATTACATGTTGCTGGTTTACAGTGAGGCTAGAAGAGTCCTTTCTAGACATTTGAATAAAAGCCCGAGTAAAACCAAGAAGCAAGCACACAGTTATCAAAGAGAAGAGATTGCCAGGCAGGGGCAGGGGCACAGGCTGAGGCTCAGGCAGGGGTGCAGGCAGGATCTGTGAAGGGTTGGGCAGCAACACAGGTGAAAAGTGGACGAATACAAAGCCAGGAAGAGGACCTGAGCTCTCTCGAAGATCTGCATTGGTTCTGAGAGTTATGGGAAGCTGTGTAACAGCAATGGCTTTTGTTTGTTTGCTTGTGTTTGCTGTGGCATTGTTTTGTTTTCATCAGATAGTGATACAGTTTGGAAGACCTCACCAGGCTCCAAAGGCAGGTAGGAAGTGAGGGTCCAAGTGAGGTGGTTGGCATGGAGCGGGAAAAGACATGCAAGACTAAACATGGCTTTAGAAGGTAAACCAGAAAGCATTTGTCAATCGAGTAGGTAGTTGGGTGTAAGAAGGAAATGTTAAGAAGAAATACAAGCATATAAGCCAGAAAAACTATATATTGGAGTTACCCTCAACTGTAACAGGAGCAGATTTGGAAGGGGTCAAGGGGATAATTAGAAATTAGTTTTGTAGATGCTACATTTGACATCAGAGTTTCCTCTTGACTCTTAAGAGAACATGTAAAGCCATCAAAGAAGAGCGGATCTCCCCGGATTGGTGCCACTTAGAATAAAGCCCACTAACATTTGCATAGTACATCGCCATTTACAAGCACTTACACAGTCTCAAGAAAATTGTGGGAGTTAAGAAAAAAAAATCCAAGTTGGGCAAATGAAGATTAAACGTTAAAATGAGAAAATTCTGCTTTACAAGTGACAGGATTTGGAGGATAAGGTTGTCAGAGACCTTACTTTCATGTGGGATTCTGGAGACGTGTGTCAGGGTCATAAAGGATGAGACCACTGTCATTCTAACATGGTGAGTTGCTGGTGTTTTACGGCCAAGCACAAGGTGTCCTTCAAGACCCAATTCAAATGACACTTTGCCACAGGTGCCCCTGTGTCGTGGCAGCTTCTTGCACACACCTACCCTTACCTGTCTGCTTCTTTGTGTCATACTAGGTTCCTGAAAGAATGCAGACCATTGAAGTCCATGAAAGAGGGATTTCGGGCCAATGGTGGTACATGCCTGTAATCTCAGCATTTGGGAGTTGGGGGCAGACTGATCAGGAGTTCAAGGTCAGCCTTAGTTAGATATTGAGTTCCAGCCTGAGTACATAAGACAGAGAGCAGAAGGGGGAAGAGAGAGACTTTAGATAATTGTTTTTAGCAAAGAAAATCTGTAAAAACATAGCAGAATAATGCGGTACCTTTCAGGTTTATAGAATTTCTTGTAAAATATTTCTGCCATGTTCCCTGGAGAATTAATTCCTCTCTCAATGCCAACTTATGACCTAGTACACATCATATTTTAAATTTAAAAATAGCTTATGATTAGCAACATTTATACCTATTTTGGGTGTCTCTCCCTCCATCAGTAGACTATTGACTTCTACCTGGGAATCAGCTTAGATATTACCTGTTGCCATGGGCTGTTGAAACTACCTCTAAGTCTCTTATCACTTGTGTAAAAATTCACACATGGAGGCATCACAAAATGCCAAGTTTCTTACACTGATGCTTTCAGTCATTTTTTTTTCAACTAGGTTCCTAAACTTAGAAATCCATGATTGTCTTTTTAGGCCTTATGAATCCTATGGATGTCTTAAAACAATGTTCTGAAATGCATGAAATAAACTCATTAGATCACAAAGGAAATAATTATATTGATGTATTGTTAAACATAGATTGGTAGTATACTAATTACAAAAATTATTTGCTCAAAAATTAAATTTGATCCTTATGAATAACAATACTATTAACTAGAAGCCAATAGTTGCTTGTCTAAAGACTGTGGAATAACTTGCCATCCTTCACCTTGAATGCTCTTTGTGGCAAATGCTTATAAGTGAAGGAATCCTATGTCTGTTAGAAGTAACAAAAAAAGGAAGATGTAATTTTTTGTCATCCACAAAAACGTTCATAGACCTTTGAACTTTATTTGGAACGGCAGGTAAAGATACCTTGATAGAAAGGAAAAATCTTAGTTACTTTGTGATAAATATACTAGAACATTTCCAAGCTTTTAGGGTTAATTAACTCTTGTTCTTACACGCATCTTATTATAAGTTTAATTCTGGTGTTTAAAACATTTTATAAAGAGAAAAAATGAAAAGAATCGCCTACAATACCCAGCAAACACCTTCCTTTTCAGAATTTTAAAGTATTTCTTCACAAGTATTTTATAATTTCCATAATCATGCTCTGCATATAATTTTATTTCTTCCTTAAACACTGTGTCCTAAGCATTTCCCACATTGTTCTATAATGTTTGCAGCCATTAGTTTGAATGATCACATGAGATCTTCTGTTTTACTCAGCCCTACCTTCCCGCTGCATACATGGATACTGATATTGTCGTTATTATAAGCACTGTACTTATGCAATGGATACTGCTTAAATTTTCTAAATTTGAATATGACTACTTAACCAGTAAAAATAGATATACTAAAGATTCAGAGCCTATGACATATTGTTTCACTTTGATCCTCACAATGAACATCCTTTTTTTCCAAAATAAATAAATAAACAAACATTTCCTTTCAGAATTCTTTTAGGTTTGTAGGAGGGGGAAAGGTGAAAAGTCTGGAAGCTGAGGCAGGAGGATTATAAGTTTGAAGGCCTGCCTGGACTACAGAGCAAGTGTAGGCTACTTAGCCACTATCTCAAAATAAAGAAGGGAAAACAAGGGCTGGGGATATAGCTCAGTCGTCAGCAAAAGGAAAAAATATATGAGCATCTTAATTAGAAAATGACATTTTTATACTTACTGAATTGATGGACAAGTACTAACAATTGATGGACTAGTCCTAACTAGTGCCTATACTTAGTTATATGTCCTTAGTTATTACTAACTTCCTTTGACTGTGCCATAATTTTATTTAGTTATTTTGTCTCTTTATGTTCTTCTTGTCCTTGGTTCCTTTAAGAATTTCTTTGATTTTGATAACCTTGACACACTTCCTGATTACTGGTTAGGGGTCATGCTGGTTTAATGTGATGTCCCCCATAACCTCATGTGTTTTGAATGCTTAGACCATAATTGCAGTTTGGGAGGTGGAGCCTTGCTGGAGGAGGTGTGTTGTTAGAGGAGAGCTTAGGGGTGTTTCAGCTAGCTTCCCCTTGCCAGAGCTTCTCTCATTCCCCTGCTGTTGTTTTTCACTTACTGTGTCAAGGAGGTGATGTCCAGGTGAAGGAACCAGTAGCTGTTCAGTTCACGTGGCTGGGGGCCTCAGCAGTCCCAATCCAGCCCAGAAGGCCTGATGGCTCCCCGGAAGCGGCTGCTCTTTAAGTCCACGATGTGAGGCGGAGGAAACTGGGTTCTGATGTCCAGGAAGGGTAGGAGAGCAGTATGTGAGTGCAAGTCACAAACAAGCACCAGCAGCCAACAAGCAAGGAGGCCAGGAGAGAATTTCTTCTCCTTTATATAGGCTTAGGGTGGGGTCTTGCAACCCTATCCCAGGCTTAATGGCTTCCTGAGTCTCTGGAATTTCCTTCCTGCACTGCCCACACAGGAAAGGATGTTTACTTCTAGCTCCTTTGAGCTTCCTTACATCCTGCCCCCTACTGAGAGGCTGCCTTCCTGTGAACATCCTCAGAGACCCACCCAAGATAATTAAAAAGATCAAGTTGAAAACAAAACCTAACCATCACAAAGCTGAAATACAAGGAACTGGGCGAGAGCATCTCAAGAGTAAGTATAGAGAAAATGCCCTGAAGATGGAAGGAGAAAAAGACTAGAATAAGCATTCAGTGTGAGAGATGCTAGGAGTGTCTTGTACCCCAGAAGCCAAGTAAAGAATTGTCTGAGCAGGAGAGTGATAGGGACATCCACGTGGCACACACAGAGAAGAGATACAAGATCCTAGCATTCAATGGTCCTTTGACATTTTCTTCACTCTGAAACATCTTGTCTTCAAAATCTGAGCATTAAGATGCCCAGAACTGCAGTTTCCTCTCAATATTCTAAGAGACAGAGAGACAATGAGTGAACATATTCATTTGGTCTAATCAGACCCATGGTTATGGTCCATGTAGACCATGATGCAAAGTAAAGGGTAGAAGCAGCTGAAAAAGATGAAATGAGGTCAGATTTGCCTAATCGGTCTTCCCATAGTCCCAGTTTCTCTGAATCATCACCATGGAAACCATCTCAGAACAAGTTGTTGCTCTCTGAAAAAGTAGAGTCAGTTTTGTCAACACAAGTATTATAGTACTGTACAAAACTCAAACAGCTATAGAAGTGGTGATTAGCCATGACTTATCTCAGTCTTTTTAGTCTTAGACAGCTTAGCATAGATGAAGCTGGACTGGGGATCTACAGAAACATTCCAGAACCACCACTCCTGGACTAAGTTCCAGCTCCTCCACTCACCAACTAAGATGAAAGTGGTGGTGTCTGCTGTATATGATGGTGTGGCTGATATATCAGATGCTTAGGGTAGTGCCTGGTTATGTGGTCCATACACAAAGCTTGCATTAGAGAATCCTTCCTACACAGAGGCCAAGGAGGTAGCTCAACAGTTAAAGGTGCATGCTTGCAAAGTCCACTGGCCCAGGTTCAATTCCCAGTACCCACATGAAGCCATATACACAAAGTGGGGAAAAAAGGAATAGATAGGTTATAAGGCATACATTCAAAGGTAAACTGACATGAAGCTACTTTCAGGCACTGACAAATAAAAGATATCAAATAGGTAACTGTCATCAGAAACAATATGTTCTATTTGAATGAGTCACAATACTTAGAAATGATATTATCTCATGCAGAACTATAACAAGACCTTGTTTATAAGGGGATTTGGAACAAAGTATCCATCCAATTATTTAAATAGCTAACATACCAAAAAGCTTCAACTTCATTAAGTAGAATTTAAACTTTTTTAAATGTGACCACTGGATAATGAAGTTTGCAGGTTCCTTAATGAGGAAACCAGGCCTAGAACTTAGCAGAGCACAGCAGATAGCAAAAGCTCAATTAATACATATTGGCTGGTTTGTTGATTCACCAAATAATAATTGCTTGCATAGAGGCAATACTAAGAAACTAAAAACACAGAGATTATATTTGCTATTTCTGGGTTTTTCCTAAAAATTTGTCCATGGGCAGAAACCTTTTCCAAATCTGAGCAGATTCACCTAAAAAAATATATTATAGGTCCCCTGTAGTACCAGGCTCTGATAAGAAAAACAAATTTAAAAACAGGACAGAATTCAGACTTTTAGAGTTCCAAAGCATTGAAAAGACCCTGGCTACCATGTGGGAGACAGCATGAGGATCATGAAGGGTTAGGGACATCATTTAGTGGTAATTCAGGTGCCTAGTGTGCCCAAATCCCTAGGTTCAATCCCAGTAAGAAGAATGGGAAGGAAGGGAGGGAGGGAGGAAGGGAGGAAGGGAGGAAGGGATGGAGGGAGGGAGGGAGGGAGGGAGGGAGGGAGGGAAAGAAACCATGTTAAATAATCAGAGTAAGAATAAGATTACTACACTTAACAAGGTTATGAAAAGCTATGATGCCCCTCCTCACTCTTCTTAGAATTCATTTTAAAGGGTTTTGGTTTGGTTTGGTTTGGTTTGGTTCAAGCTTTATGCCATGCTTAGCCTATTAGTTAACTAAGTAATAATGGTATTGAATCTTCCTGTTTCATGAAAGACAGCACAACTGTCAAAAAATAATTGATACAATGTTATAAAAACACATAATTGATATATTTACCAAGTACTGATAAAATATAGAGAAAGTAACAAATACTGGTGGATAACTAAAACAAGAACCCTGGGCTGGAGAGGTGACTCAGTGGTTAAAGGCACTTGTTTGCAAAGCCTGACCAACTGGGTTCAGTCCTTCAGGAACCACATAAAGCCAGATGCACAAAGAGGTACATGTGACTGGAGTTCATTTGCAGTGGAAGAAGGCTCTAAAGCATGCATATACACTCTTTTGCCCTCTCTCTCTCTCTCTCTCTCTCTCTCTCTCTCTCTCTCTCTCTCTCTCTCTCTCTCTCTCAAATAATTTTTTAAATACCTGGCAAAAGAATACGGGGGGAGAGAAACTTAAATAAGATATAATTGTTTTAATTTTGAATTAACATTAATATTCTGTTTACATTGAGGTTTAACAGGAAAATCTGAAGAATGTATTAAATTTAGAATCAGAAATGATTTCATTTTTTAAAACATTACTTTTCATGCAGCCTATTATTACGCTGTCATGTTAAATTTATATATTGAACCAGCCTGTCTCTTGGTAGAAGAATCCCCAATGAAATTATCCATCTCATGAATCAAAAAACACTGCTGGATTTCAGGCCTGGCAGTGTTCCCATGTTTGCTTAGTGATTTTGTGTTGGGATAATACATCCACATTGAGAAACAGGCGCTTCTGTTCATCTTTCACTTTGGTTTCAGGTAAGGAGAGATGGAAGCATTGGTAGGAGTACCTTCTCTTTTCTAAAGGGCAACTTGGGTAGCTCTGAGTCTAGGTCACATGTTGATAGAAAGTTGTTTTAAACAACTAGTCTCAAATCCCCAAGTTGTAAAAACAGAATATATAATTGATGGATTTTTAAAATCCTGAATCTATTGAAGCTGTCAATTAGTCACATCTATTGCTACTTAAAATAGGTGGCATCTTATATAATAACATTCTCTGAAGGGGGAAAAACACTTTTGAGTGATTGCTATGAAACCAGAATTGCTCTTGTCATAAAGTCTGATTCTAGGAAGAAATAACAAAGCTCTGGTCTACATTAGAGTCCTGCTTTACATTCCCACGAAATATAATGTTAAGGACAAGTCAGGTGACTTCTGAAACTACTTGAATTCTTTGGTAGTTACTTATGCAGCTTCCCTTTATGACAGGTATGCACATTTTTTGAAAGCTAAAACTGATTTCTGTTTTAACTGTGATGCCTACCTAATATGGAGGCCTGACCTCATGTCATAGAGCCTGTCTAGGTCTTCACTTGGTCTACTTGATGTGTTTCTCCTCCATTAGACACAATGTTCCTCACTATAGACGAGAAACTTCACCTTAAAAACACCTTACAGGGTTCCTTCTACTCTCCAGAGTCTCTTTTTGCCTCCTGAGTTCTTTACCTGAGGCAAAGGTAGGCTTATCCACCTCTCTTCTCATACTAAACCCTAAACACTGATTTTCAGAACTTTCCTCCTAATTCCACAATAAGTAGTGTGTGCACTTCAGAAATGTCTTTCTTGACCTTTAGCATGGCTTCGCTGTTACTTTAGTCAATTCTGTAGTCATCCACTTAAATCTTAACTTTACTTCCAGAATTATCTTTTTAAATAATGAGTACACCATTTTCATCATAGAAACCTTGAGTATTGGGCTGGAGAGATGGCTCAGCGGTTAAGGCACTTATCTCCAGTGCATAAGGACCCGGGTTCAATTCCCCAGTACCCACATAGGCCAGATGCACAAGGTGGCGTCTGTGTCTGGATTTCCTCTCTCTTTCTCTCCCTCTCCCTCTCTCTCTCTGTGCTTGCAAATAAATAAATAAAATATTTAAAAAAAAAGAAACCTTGAGTATTATAGGGGATAAAACAAGCAGTCCTCAGTTTAAAATGCAGTGTCTACCACCACCATGCCCAAACTTACCAAGGGTAACCTCGTGCTGCATGCCTCCACCCATCTGTAGTGATGGCCCTGGGTCACCGTTTTGTGAAGCTTTTCTAATATGGTGTAGACCCCATGCGAACTCTTCCATGTCAGTCAGTTAGATATGTCTCTGCAGTACCAATGTCGGCTTTGTTTCTGAGACCATGATTTGCTTTTCTAAATAGAGAAATAGTATTTGTACATCTTTATAGTATTCATTATAGAAAATGATACATGTTTACACTATGCATTCAAATCAGAGTGTTAAACGTTTCCATTTTGTCAAATATTAATCAGAATTATATGTTGTAAATTTCATATTCTTTTGGTCATTCTGAAGCATATCCTAGATTACTTTAACCAAAAGTTACCCTGCTGTGCTATAGAAAGAACAGAACTAATTTCTCCTTGGTTTCTGTGCCTTTCTAGAACTTCTTTCCAGCCCCCTTCTTGGTGCTCCTGGCAGCAGAAACCATTCTAATTGACATCCCTTGCCAAGGTCTTTTCAGCAGCTGCCTGATTGAGCTCAAGTGGAGAAAATACCTTTCCTTGGAATTCTTTCTCCTAGTCTTTAGCTTGCTGGATTCCTATTGGATACAAAGATTTCATTTCAATTCCTCTGTAACACCATCCCTGAGTCATCTATGTAGTAGTTCACTGTATTCCTTACCTGCATCTATGGCTTCAGACTGTGAAGCATCCTGTTCCCGGATGGCTGGTGTACTGCTTATGGACAAGAGTGCTGTGATGATGGCATGTGGGGACATTTGTAGTCTCCATGAAATCCCTTAAGAATATGACGAAACAGAAATGGAGTGGGAAGAGAGAGGATGCAGGTTCCATGTGCAGATGAGAGAAAGAGAGAGAGAGAGATTATTCTCAAATGAAAAGTGGCTCTTGGTTGTTTTTACTTTCACCATAAAAGTTCATTTTACTTTATGAACTCAGTACATGCATATGTGCACACACATAAATAGTCAAGACACAAAGCGTAAGTTTACAGACTCAATTTACTAATGCAATATATTTTAGTCTATTATTTTTAATGCTGATACTCAGCTACTGAATTGATTTCTAGTGTGCTGGAGTATTGAAATTACTTAGCGGTCTTAAAAAAACAATCATTCCTGAGTTCCTTCTGTCGTCTGAAATGTTGATTGAATTGATGAGATGGAACCCGGATCTAGACATTTGTTGGTGTGTGTGTGTGTGTGTGTGTGTGTGTAGTATGTGAACACATGCTGTGTGTGTACACAAATGGAGCATTCATACCACGGTACATGTTTGTAAGTCAGAGGACAGCCTTGAGGTGTTGGACCTCACTGTCTCCTCATTCGAGACAGAGACTCTCTTGTTGTTTGCTTGACGAGCTGCCCTGACTCACCACCCAGGACTCCATGTCGATGGGCTTACAAACTCACGCACATCCAGCTTCCGTCAACCCAACCCCTGCTTGTCAGTCTTGCATAGCAAACACATTTTACAACTGAGCCGCCTCCCAAGCCTCTGCCCTCCAAATTCATGCCTGAGTTCCAGTCCCCTAAATTTGGAATGAATTGATGTAGATGAGACCTGGGTGGGGACTTTTAAAACTGCCAGGGAACTTCTACTGTGCCAGTCAGCACGTCAACTGAAGGTCTAGCACCCTATTAGATCATCCAGCACCGAAAGTTTGTCAGATGAGTGGAATCCCCAGAGAGACCCTGATCAGAAGCCATGTTTGAACAAGCTCCCTGGGTGTTCCATAAGCACATTCAAGAAGCTCTGCTTATCTTAAGAAAGAGGGAGGCGATGGCAGGCTCTGGTGACCCTGGCAAATTACTAACTAGCCTCTCCAGGCTTCAGGTTCCCCATCTCCCAAGCCAGGCCAAAATAATAATGGCAACAATAAGGGCATCACCATAGAATTCCTGTGAGGACTAAATCAGATAATGCGTCTTAAGCATTTTGCACAATGTCTAGCACATAACAAGGGTAAAATAAGCATCATCTACTTTTAGGAACCACAGTGCCAGAAAAATGACTGGCAAAAAGACAAGCAAAAATGTGAAATAGAAACTCAGAGAGGTAAAATAATTCACTAAAATTATATAATTCTCTTTCCAAAGATCTAAGTATCCAAATGAGTTCTAAAAATAGATTAAGATTTCTTTAGAAATAGGACTGCTAACAGTTTCTAATTGGTGGGGTTTTGGTACTCATTAGAGTGCAAGTTTTACTAATATCTCTGTGTCGGAATCTCTGTTCTAGAAACAGTGGTTTCAGTGGGTTCATTTTGCCCTGGCTCCTAAAAGCTGCCTTGTAAGTGGTCAGAGTTACTTGAAGGCTATTAAACCACTTCAAGTTCCCCCGGCCAGCTGGCTAGTACTTGTAGATCCTCCAGCTTCTGCCCATATCCATCATAATTTCAGCTGTGAAGTGTGCTTTTTAGAACTGTAAACCATTTTATTCTTAGTGTGTGTTTTCTGCACTTATTTCTGGAATGGAATTCAAAACATGATTTTGCCCAGAGAAATACTTGGCCATGAGCTCAGACATTAACAGTTTTCTGGAAGAAGGAAGGAGATTCTCATACCATATAATCAAAGTCCCTGGGTGAATGGACACCCCAATGGTTGAGTCTGCTCTTATTTTGATGACAAGTAGCCAGGCGTCTTCCACTGAAGACAGAAACACAACTGCATCTTAATGAGAACCAATGTCCTGAACTACCTACTGCTCCACCCCATAGCTCAGTAAACAATGTTCTTCCTTATTGCCTGAAAGCCTATGCATGAATCCGCTGGGGAAAGAACATAGAAAGGAATGCAATACTTCAGAAGTTAGCTAGAGACTGATAAATACACTGTGTTGACTTCAACCAAATCAAATTACCCAATGTCTTCAGACAGGAAGTGGAAGATTCTCGAAACAGTATCAGCTGCAGCCCAACACTGATTTCATTGGTGCGGAGCAGAAATAATGGACACAAAAATAATGGTGTAAGCTTCAAAATTCCCAAGGATCCAACAGCCTAGATTGAACAGCATGGTTCTCTTAAGTTATTTTAAAGTAGAACTGCCTGCTTTTTTCTTTGTTGTTGTTTCTAATATCCAAAAGGAACTGAAATCCAACACTTTAAAAGCACATTTAGTCAGCTCAAGAGTCCGAGCTGAACATCAGGCAACCAGGTGAATAGTACCTTAAATTAAGTAACCCTCAGGGCACCTTAGCTGTAGCCAGGAAAGGAGGAAGCAGCCAGGCAGAAGCTGATGAGAGCAAATTGATAGATGTGAGCTGGCATTCCAGAGTCTAAGCAACCTTCCCTGTGCTCATTCCTTTGAATGGGCTGCTGTGTGTGTGTGTGTGTGTGTGTGTGTGTCCCTGTGTCCGTCCAAGGCACACTCTCACATTGAAGCTACAGCTTCACTGAGAACAGACACAGTGCAGTGAAAATTCTTACCCTCTTGGCTCGAGAGGTAGGAGCTGTCACTAACTAGAGCGACAGTTAACTACTATCAGTAGGGAGATTAAACACAGAAAAGCATAAGCCAGTGCTCACACAAGACCCCTGAAGGAGCCATCACACCAGCAGTACTCCTAAACCACAGCTGAGAGCTGGTATGCTTTCTGGAATTGTTTCCTTCTCTTTGAAAGTGGGTCGTGTGCTTAGCTTTCAGGGTCCAGGATTCCTCCCATTCTTTTACATTTCTTAAAGAATAAACTTGGAATACTGAGAATTAGAAGAGAGGGTTCTAGTGCCATTTAGTTTCTAGGGCTGCTTCAATCGCCTCATCTGTTCAATGAAATAGATATCCTCCTAATGAAGGGTAAATTCCTTTTAAATAATATTCCTAAAGGAGAGGGGATGAGAGGGTAACATGAGGAGATTACGATCAAAACACAGTATATACATGTACAAAAATTGTCAAAAATCATTTAAGCCCATAATAATATTCCTAACCTAGTGTGTTTTCAAAATATTTGAATGTTTTAAAAGTTCAGCGCAGAGAGAAAGGTCTCAGGAAGAGTCTTATGAGGCAGAGTTTGAAGTCACTTTCTTTTCTGGAACCTTCTTCAATAAAGAATTTTAGGACAGAGGACATGTTGTTGTGTGCAGCAGTCCACTGATTGTTTCCAAGAGAACAGTCACAAGCCGTCCTTGAAAAGAATGGCTGCAACAGAATCAGCTCTAGAGACTTTAAGAAAGTATTTGCCAAGAAGCAAAGTCAGTCTGATGCTATGTCAAACACATCCTGTATTAACCTGAATAAGTTAAATACATCTTGTAATTTATGAAGCTCTGGTGGCTTCACCGCCTGACCACTGTTTTCAAATGTTCATATTGGCTTATTACGTCTACAACAAATGATTATTTTTTAATTTTGCATTTCTTTGAAAGGATATTTTAAATCCTCAAAAACAATACCTTTAAGATCACATGGGAGATAGTGACTAAGAAATTCTTTTATAAAAGCACGCTCTATGGAGCAGGGAGATGGCTCAGTAGGGAAAGAGCTTGCTGTATAAGCATGAGGACCAGTGTGTGGAGACTCACCACCCAGTTAGATGCCAGCTGTGATAGCCTATAACCCTTCCACTCAGGAAGCAGAGATGGGGTCCCAAGACAAACTGATTGACTAGTCAGAATGGCAGTTAGGTGTTCAAGTGGGAGACCTTGCATCGGTAAGTAAAGAGAAGAGCAAAGAAAGACACCAGACATCAACCTCTGGACTCCGCACATGTGCACATGCACCTGTTCATACACATAAGGAAACAATCTGAATCCATCATAGAGAACAAGTCTCTTCCAAACTGACTTTTCTGGTTTTTATGGCCATCTATAATTTCTACAACTTGCCTAAAATTGATAAATCTGTTTTAGCACAGTAATCAATCTTAAATAGATAATTTAAAAGTCTGAGTATTTACTTAATTCATATTAATAAGCCATAAATTGGAAGACCAGATGGAAACTATAATTTTATCTGAAGGATAAAAAATCACAAATAGGGCTAGGCAGATTTCTCAGTGGTTAGAGTAGCTTGCCTGCAAAGCCTGATGGTTCAGATTTGATTCCCCAGTGCCCACATAAAGCCAATGCACAAAAATGGTGCATGCATCTGGAGTTCGTTTGCAGTGGCAAAAAGCCCTGACATGCCCATTCTGTCTCTCTTCCCCCCTCTCCTCTCTCTACTTGCAAATAAATAAATAATACTTTTTAAAAACCTACAAATAATTGGGTTTTGTCCATCACTTAAAGATAACACAGGTGTTTAACACATTAAATAATTGCCCCTTTGCCATAATGTGATAAATTCATTACATGTAACACATACATAAGCTAAGAGTGTATCGTACCAAGAGGAGAGAAATTTAAGAAACACATATAGAACTGGAGAGATGGCTCAGGAGTTAAGGCACTTGCCTCCAGTGCCTAAGGTCCCTGGTTCAATTCCTCAGTACCCACATGAGCCAGACACACACACACACCCATAGACTATTAGTGTACAACATGGAATTCCACAACTACCTCCACAGAAGTAGACTTACAGAGACACATTAATGTATCTAATTGAGATGGTGCTGACCTTTCACTTTAGACTATATCTAATGTAAATTATGTGGATGTAAGCTATGTTTCTATGTGGGTTTTTTTTTTTTTTTTTTTTTTTGGTTTTTCCAGGTAAGGTCCCACTCTAGCCCAGGCTGACCTGGAATTCACTATGTAGTCTCAGGGTGGCCTTGAACTCATGGTGATCCTCCTACCTCTGCCTACTGAGTGCTGGGATTAAAGGCGTGCACCACCACGCCCGGCTAGCTTCTATGCGTTAACTGAGAGATCTCATGTCACAATTGGAGTCAATAGCTGATGCAACCTCAGAATTGTAGAAGTGTGATTAATCTGAAGGTTGTGTTCCCGTGCAAGGTTTATGCCATCCCAAATAAGTGATCCAGTAAAAGTCAGTACAATCCTGAAGCTGAAACCAGTCTGGATATGTTAAACCTCCTCTCTCACCTCCCCCTCCTCTCTCACATACTCTTTGCTACATTCATGACCACCCCTCAATCCCCACTGTACCTCATTAAAGTTGTATAAATAAGTTTGAATAAATAGCCTCTGTGTTTCTGAAAATAATAGATGAGGAGAGTAAACTTTGTTTGGTAACTGTATCAGTCAGTATTTTCCAGAGACATGTGACTAATAAGAACTGGCTCCCTTGAACGCTGGAGCTGGCAGATCTGGAATTTGAAAGGCAAGCCAGTGAGCTGGAAGTCCTGAGCAAGATTGATGCTTCGGTCTAAAGGCAGAAGTTCTGTTCTTAAGGTCATTCAACTGACTGATGCCTACTCGTTTGTACATATCCTATTGCCATACTTTTCCTGGGGAGTCTATTTCTACAACACCAAAGAAAGAATTTGGTCCAAGTCCAGAACCAATCAGCTTATTGGGGTTGCTTACAGCAATATGGATGATTTGGGCAGCTGCATTACTGCAAACCTTTAACAACTCACAAAAGATACATTGCTGGAGTCCCCTACGCAACCTTGAGACAAAGACACCACGACACTTTCCTTCTCTGCAAGCAATAATTTATTACATATATAACCTTCAGGAAGGTTGTTATCAGTTCGCATTCATTAACCTTGTGAGTTTCATGGACCTTGTAAGCTTACTTGTCTGATGGCACTCTATGCAAGGACAGGGAAGTGTTAGAATGCAAGCTTGGCTATTGTTGGGTTTTCATCCATGATTGCCCAACACTGTCCCACTTGGTGAGATTGCTATCTTTTCCTTCTTAGCTGAGGCAATGAAATGAGTCTCTTCATGTATCAAGATGAAGATAGTTGTATTATTGCTTGTGCTTTGTTTGTTTGTTTACTTTCCAGAGTTGGTGGGCTGGCAGGCATCAGGACAATGATATCTTTTCTGTATTCGAAATCAGACTTGTAGCTAGCCTTTTGAACTCACACCCACTGACCTTGGATCTTACTCTCCTTCCCCAGTATCTGACATTTCCTTCTCCCACTTCCTCCTCTCTCCTGTCTGCCTTTCCCTCTCGGTTATTTTCTCTACCGATAGCTTACTGACTGTAAGCTTGAAATGTCTCTAGAGTACATCCTCTTGCTGAAATCAAAGATCACTTTCAGTCTAATGTCCAGTTCTTACCACGCTGGAAACTGTGCTCAGCCCCACTTCAAACACCATCATTTTCTGTCCCTGGCATTATGACTGTCTCCCACAGTCCTGCTTTCCTGTTCCTCCATTGGTTTCTTCCTTCCAGCTTCCCAAAGCATGCCTCACCTTTGGACAGGTAGCTCTGCTTTGCTAACTCATGCTTTCTTTAAGTGTTGTGTGGCTGCTCATTTTTGCATTTAGTGACTATTTAGAGCCCTTGCTCCAAGTCATTGCTGAACTTGATGCCCACTACATAAGTGAGAAATAACATTAGCTGTCTTCTGCATTACTCCAAAGAGAAGAAATAAAGAGTTGTAAGTTTTTAATTTAATTTAACTTTTTTTGGTAATTTGTGAACACTGGCTATTTTTTTAGTATTTCACTGAAATACTTAATGGAAATAATGCACTTAATCATAGTAAATATATGATCGCTTTCTTTGCTAGGTCATAGATTTTGGTATTTTTAGGCCAGCAACTGTATCTTGCACCACTTTGTATTTTCTGGGACATTCTCAAAGCATATGGCAGGACCCCATAAACTATTGAATGAAAACTAAAACATTAAAGACTATTTCTAAAAACACATCAATCTAGTGTGGGCTACTCTGGCTTAACACAAACTAATTAAAAACTTTTGTTGCTGATTAATTTAGTAAAGTTGGAAGAATTTAATAAGCCTGAGATTAAATCATTTTATATGGAATCCATAGAGAAATAACAAAGTAAGCCTGAAATGAAAGCTTAGCACCTATATCCCTATATTGATATTTCAAACTTTCGCTCTCTCTTCCCCTCCATGCTGGCAAGCTGCCTCCATTTGGCACTAGATTTTACCAAGCAAATGTCATCATTTATCTTCTTTTCCTCTGCCATAAAACTTTATGTGCACCAAGGATATAATCATCCTTATATATAACCAGTTTAATATTTTAGTATTCCTATAGCTTGTAAGATATTAGAAATAAAGATACTGTTGCATACATAAAAGCTATGTCTTAACTATAATTATTTTTAGCATATAACACTTCATCAGTTAACCATTGATCAACCACCATCAATAAAGTAATTATTGGCCAGACATGATGGTGAAACCCTTTAATCCCAGCACTCAGGAGGTCAAAATAGGAGGGTCCCAGTGAGGTCAAGGCCACCCTGAGATGAGACTACATAGTGAATTCCAAGTAAGCCTGGGCTAGACTGAAGCCCTACCTCAAAAAAAAGTAATAATTAAAGTAGCATTAGTACATCTTACCTAATTTAAAAAAATAATAAAGACACTATAAGAAAATTTAGGCTGAACAAAGAAACATATGTAAGTGAAAAAGTACTGTAGTTTATTCTAGCATTTCCTTTACCTTTGGGGGGAAAACTGTCTTTTAGCTTTAATCTTTCTCTACAATCTAAGTGGAGACATTGTCAAATTTAAAATGATAATTGCATGTTTAGTGGGTGAACCAATTTAAGAAGCTGCAGTTAAACCCATAGGGAAAAATGAAAGTAAGACAAAAATCAGATAAAGATATTTGACAGGAGAAAATATTTGACATAGTTCCTAATGCCTATCCTTTCAAAGCTAAGTCTGAATTTTAATTAACATTTTTCCCAGTATCCCAACCAAGCATTTTATGCTGAAGGAATTATTGAAAGATTGACTGGCTGACTTCTGATGTACCAATAAATATTTATGATCTGCTCACTACATTTTTATATTATTTATCGGCTAAGTCTTTAGATCTTTTTCTTAGACCCACAATTACAGGTTGGCAATATGAGTTTATACTTTCTCCTGTTTCATAAGTAGAATGGAAATGAGCAACAATCACATGCTCCCAAACTGTCCAAGTAGAGGTGTGTGTTTCATGTGTTCTAGACCTAAGGAAATGATTCCCTTTCTAGCTAGCCAATAGACTAATTGCCCATGTATATTTATGCCTGGTGGAATTATTAAGACAATTCATCAATTACTATCAGTTAATTGTTTATTACTATCAATTAACTGTTGCATACAGTCCCATTTCTAATATCTTTGCATTTTAGAATTCATGGAAGATAAAGTTTCAAATCTTAAACATCTCATAAAATACCTTCAAGTAATTTTTTTATTTGCAAGGAGAGAGAGAAAGAATGAAAATGGGCATTCTTGCCACTGGAAACAAACCCCAAATGCATGTACCATTTTGTGCATTTTACATAGGTACTGGAGAACTGAACCAGGCCAGCCAGCTTTGCAGGTAGCGCCGTTAACTGCTGAGCCATCTTCCCAGCCCCCATCAAGTATTTTTTATTGTCTGTTGTACTTATTGGATGTTTATGACCCCAGAAGTATATCTGTAGGGGTCCTCTTAGGATAGGTGTAGCATTTCTTTTCACTTTGTTCTGATTTCTTGTAGCATTTGGCAAAGTTGACTAGCCCATTCAAATAAGGTAATTCTGTCATTGAATAGTTTCTTCGTGTGGATTCTCCATGGGAATAAAAAAAGCTGTCATGCCATGATAAATTATCTTGTGTGCTTATACAAAAATAGCAGCTCAGTTCAGACAGTCAAACATGTAAAATTAGCTAAACAAAATTCCAAGTGATTAACTAAGGCCAGAGGCAAAATAAAGTAATGAAATGAATCTTAAAGTTTCATAAAGGTCTAAAACTAAACATCCACATGGAAAACGATTCAGAGAATAACTCCAAACACCTAGAGATGTGGCAGCTAAACTCTTGGCCATTGTAGAACTTGCCCTCTCTAAGCATGATTGATTCTTTTATGAAATGGGGAGAATATGTTCTTTACCATCTTATTTCAAGGATTTTAATTATATTAAGACTCTAAAGTGGACTGAAGAGATGGCTCAGCGGTTAAGGCATTTGCCTGCAAAGCAGAAGGGCTTGAGTTGATTCTCCAGGACCCATGTAAAGCCAGATGCACAAAGTGGCACATGTGTCTGGAGTTCATTTGCAGTGGCTGGAGGCCCTGACGTGCCCATTGCCCCCACCTCTCTCTGTGTCTCTCTCTGTGTCTCTCTCTCTCTCTCTGTGTTTGCCTCTTTCTCTCACGCATTCTCTATCAAATAAATAAATAAATTGAAACAAAGACTCTAAAGTGATTGACTGGTATATAGTTATCATTCTTAGCACATAATAGTAGCTATTGTTGATAGTCAATAAAGTCATTGTTCTCTGGTCTCTAAGGATCTTTCTGTTCAGTAGAACAGATTTAATAGACTGTTTTGCATCAGCTAGATCAAAAATCAAATGGCTTTCTAAAATTTTCATTTTTCAATTGATTTTTCAATTCACTATATGGTTGTGATTTTTTGCAATTATGATTTGTAGGAACTTAAAATTGTCTATTGATAAAATTATCAAGATAGTGCTAGGTTGAGCTTTAAAAGCAATATGTTGTGTTATTTCTGACTCTGTTATTAACCACATTTTCCTAGAATGCAAAATTGATTGTAACCCCTAAGTAACCATAGTAACATATATAAGTGGATCTGCTTGCACACATATAGCTCTATTATTAATCGTGGTGGCTAGAGGAAGAGAGCAACTGAAACTCCACAGTCATAATTCTCTATTAACTTATTCAATCAGCTTCAGCAGGTACAGTACTGTTAACATTGGTAACAGCCAGGGATTAGATTGTTTTTCTCTGTGTCATTTTTCTGCTCTTTGGGGATAAAATAATCTCCCATTATTTATAGTTAAATTGTTTATTTCCTAAAACTCCAAGGGGGATGAAATTATTTGTCCCCATGAGAATCTATATACAGTATTTAACAGGGAGTGATAGTGAGGTATACACCCCCTGGGGTAAGTCATAAATGTCTAATATTATAAGGTGCTTTATTGCTTCCCCGTTCTCCCCGCTTAAATCAGAGAGAAAATAATCATCTTTCTCCAGATTCCAAAATGTCAGTGAAGCCAAGCCAATTTTTTTTCTTTTTTTGCCATGTGTCTGAAGGATTTTTAATTGGCAGTCCTTGATATATATGGCCCAATAAGCAGGCTGATTCCTTGATACTTGTATAAAATATTGCTCTTTCAGAAACTGAAATAGGAAATCAGAGGGTCCAAGTTTGAACCATCACAGTCTGTCGGTGAGGATTCACATCTGCTAAGTCTGTTTTCCTCTGAATAAGTTAGAAGGGCTCTCATCAAACCTTGGACCAGTGTGAATGCAATATACAGTCACATTTTTAGCACAGCACATTTGTTCTTTCTGCCAGCCATTTTATGGGACTCGGCAACTTAATGCTCACCAGTTCTAAGATCCATATGGGAGAAATATTCTGGCAGCCCTCATTCTGCCAGGCAGCAGGGGCCTTGTAATTTCTCACAAATGAAAGAACTGAAGAAGTAGATCAACATAATGGAGTATGTTGCACTACCAGTTAGGATTTTTGAGTGGCTTGCAATGGAAGCCCTAGAAGGAACACTTTCTGGAAGTGCCACCCAGGGTGATGAAAATGTCAGGGTAAGAGCTCTGATGGAGCAGCCCCACCAGCAGACATTTCCGTACCCTGGTCTGGGGACTCAGGACCAGCACCCAGCACCCATTGGAGTAAATAGTACCCTTTTCAAAAGCAATTCAAGCAAGCAACTTCACAGGCTGTCATCTGGATGCCTGAAATAGAGCTTGTTCTCTTCCTTCTTATATACTGATTTCACAGTATCAAAGACTAAATCCTTTTTTCTTTGGACTAAAGCACTGCTCCAACAATCTTAAAAGTGTGAATAGGTGAGGTAACACACACACACACACACACTGTAAGCATTCAGCAGGAGGCAGCAGTTTACAGTGAAATTAATGTATTCATCCATTTTATCTTCCTTACTTTCCCTCCTTGATACTCATTTTTCTTTCTCTGTCACAAATTGAAAGCAAATTATTAGAAAGAATGCCCAGAGAAAGTTCCTATCTCTACTCCAACCAGCTGCCCCATTATTTCTGGGGAGTTTTTATACCCATCTGATATACTAGATTTGCATAAGGTCAGAAGATGGTGGTGAGTCATGTCATGCTGGGCCCTAGTAGCCAGATCTATTTAAGAGAGAAGCAAAAGGATGTTTCTTTGGGAATAGTTATTCTGTTGGAAAAGAATCGTGCACACTGTTTAATGATCACATGAAATGACTCCTTCTTACAAGATAGCTCCACAGACTTAGCAGATGTTACGGTTGTGTGGGGCTGAGCTCAGCTGTGTGTCCGCAATCCACTACAGAGCTCAGGGAATGTCTATTACACATTTTGGCATGCTCTCATACATGTCACGGGGTTTTAAGACAATTTGAAAGCTTTTGTTTTGATTTGCTTCTAGACACCTATTTTCGCTTCATGTGACTTCACATCACATTTGTCACTTTTTGTTTAAAATGCATTATATTCTTTTAGATTAATGACAGATTCATCAAGAACTTAAGCTTCTTAATCTCCAAAGTGAGCAGGTTATTTAGAAAGTTTCTGCGCTGGCTGAAGAGATTGCTCAGTGATTAAAGACACTTGCTTACCAAGCCTGCCACCCTGGGTTCTATTCCCCAATACCTGCATAGGGCCAGACACAAAAGTGGCACGTGGAGCTGGAGTGCATTTTCAGTGACAATAGGCCATGAAGCACACACCACACACACAAATTATATATAATATATATGTCTCTGTTCTTCGGAGCTTTGCAAGAAAAAAAATACATTTTTTTGTTGCTTTACTTAGTTTTTATCTGAAACATCGTTTCATCTTTGCCAGACCAGCAAATAATCAGTGTCTTTAGATTCTCTTAGAATGGATTTCTTTATCCTTTTCAACAAAGTAAAATGGAAGTATCTAAATACATCTTACCACTAAATGCCAAGCACAAAGGAAATGTAAACAGATGTTTGGACTACTAACTCACATCTGCCAGGGCATAGTTGTT
This sequence comes from Zapus hudsonius, assembly GCA_004024765.1. Classification (NCBI taxonomy): domain Eukaryota; kingdom Metazoa; phylum Chordata; class Mammalia; order Rodentia; family Dipodidae; genus Zapus; species Zapus hudsonius. The sequence continues at coordinate 10,886 of PVHP010001515.1, read as the reverse complement.
GGATGTGTGCTGAGTAAACATGATTTTTTTAATTCAAACTTTTAATCAGGCATCTGGATCAGGACACAACAATGAAATTGTAAAATGTGATAAAGAAGCCCTTCATTCTTTTGAGAAATAAATGGCTACTCCATCACCTTGGTGGGTGGAGTATGGATCGTCTGTGAATAGAATGTTTCTCTCATGGGCTACTTTGGTAGAAAATCACAGCACCTCAGAGTAAGTCCCCTGAGGCTGTACTATTGAAATCTTCCCAATGCCATGCACATTCTTATTAGATGTTGGGGATTTTGAAGTTGCACTTTAGAAAGTATCTTCTCTAACTTCTACATTCTACATGAAAAGTTTATTTACCCAAGATGACACAGCTATTGAAATCATTTATAGTAAAGTATGTATATTGTGATGGGTACAGTGTACCTCAGCTTCCTCTAAAAAGACCTCCTCTTCAAACACTGTATTATGGAGGACTACAGAAAGTGGACCAGCTATGTCAGTAGATTCCCTTGCTTGGGATTATCTGCCTCACTCCCTCCATTAATTTAGCAATTCACAAAAATACTGTAGTTCATCTCTCAGTTTTCACATTCAGGAATTAAAGCTATTTTATCTAGCAGTCTGGTTGATAATGATGTGAGGAACATAATAAAAAAACCCTCAAGTAAAAATATGCTCTGACTGTCTGAAATTCTTAGCATTTATATTGAAGTCCTGGATTATATGGGTTCTGAAGTGACTTAACCTCTTCCAGGCTCAGGTTAACCCTGCGTAAAAGTACAGATAACTGGGCTATAGAGATGGTTCAGAGGTTAAGTTTCTTGCCTGCAAAGCCTAACAATCAGGGTTTGGTTCCCCATTACCCACGTAAAGCCAGATGCACAGAGTGATGCATACATCTGGAGTTCATGTGCACAGGCTGGAGACCCTGGTGAGCTCATATTTCTCTCTCCCTCCCTCCCTCCCTCCTTGAAAATAAATAAAAAGTTTTTGATGACAATGGTTATTTCATATTAACTTGGTAAAGATTAGATTAGAGAAGGGTTGTAAATAGTGTAAATAGTGGATATTAAAACATATCCATGATGATCAGAGACACCCCAGGTACTGGTTAAAAGATTGTGTCATTGGGAAGAGCAGCCCACTGAAAGAAATCGGGCTACACTCAGTGCTACCATGTGGTCACAAAGGTGTAAAGAAGATGCAAATGGCCTTACAGGTGGCTAGCAGCTTGTTCATGGCAGAGAAAGAGCAGAAACATGTAGATTGGTATGGAAGTATACCTCAAATGCAGTGTCTGAGACTGTGGACTGGACTCCACAAGCATATCCCAGAAGGCAGTAAGGAAACTGCATGCCAAACACAAAGAGAGGAGGAAGATTTAAAGAAAGCCTTTGGAAGGCAGCACAGGGCTCTGCAGCCTCGGGCACTAACACCCCCACCACCCAACCCCGCTTCTGAGACAAGCCTGACTTGAAGAGTCAAGAACAATGTCCCATCTACTCCCAGACGTCAATGTGCTATGTGTTGGGAAGACCTATGATTCTACAAGCTCACTTCGTTTGCCTTTTTTTCCTTCTTGTGTACTGCTTCAGCAAAAGAAAACCAGCAGAGACTATGGCAAAGTTCATATGATAGACGGGAGGGATCTGACAGGAAGATGGTGGTAGTGGGAAAGGAAGGGGAAAAATTGAATTCATGGGCTTTGTCTTAACATTTCAGTGAAAATACTTTAGAGGTCATCTGATTGGTCATCTGGTCCTTTTATTTTCTTTTTATATCATTATGTCTGGCTTATAGTAGTAATTAAATATATGCAAGGAGGGAGGGAGGGATGGGCAGATGTACAATAGACAGATTGATGACAGATAGATAGAAGAAAGGTAGATAGATAGATAGAAAAGTAGATGATAAATAGATTGATTGATAGATGATAAATAGATAAATAGATAGATGATAGATACATAGATCTTTTCTGAATAAATGGGGAATAAACACTAGTTGTTGGCATACTGTCATGAAATCATAAGCCTCCTGATGTCCAAATAATCACTTTTCTCATTATGCCACACTTGACCTTGGCATACATAAAACATTGACCTTATTTTAACATTTTAGCTCCTTTACCTTCTTTTAATGTGCACGATCATTTATAATATTCTACAATATCTTCCATAACCTAGGCATTTGTTTTTATACTTCTACCTGAATTGATGGGTATGTATAATAACTGTGTCTTCAGAACACATGTATAAGGTCATAGAATCACGGCAAAGTCTACCTCCAAGCTGGAATTCTCCTCAGATTGATATATGCTTTTATGACTTTCACTTTAAAGAGATCACTTAGGAATTTTGGAAATTACTGCAAAGCGTTCTGAAAGAATGATCCTCCTATCTTTATAAGACTAGAAATAGAGAAAATCAGCTTTATTTTTAGCAGAAGAAGTTAGATTCGGGTATAAGGGAAAACTTTTGAGCAATAAGGAGCATAGAACCTTGAAACAAATTCATAAAAAAACTGAGAATAAAATGATATGGACCTATTTTTTTTCATTGGTTGTCAATCTTCTGACCTTTTCTACTTTGTGACAAGGTTGACAGGATGCCAAGACCCACTGGTATAGACCAGCTGGATTCTAGTAACCACCACCTTGCACAGTTTAGGTATGCCCTGTGCCCTAGCTACACTGCATTTAGATTCCAGACAGGAGTGAGGAATCCGGGCACTCTTCAGGAAACACCAGTCTTCCTTGCTGGGAAGCATTTTATTCAACATGGAAATACTTTTCTTCTTGATTTTTAATGGGAACATTGACAAATAAATTGACAGAATTTAACAGCTTCTTTAAATGTTTTCAAATTAATTAGGATTTATTCTTTCTCTTGGGACTTTTCACTTTCCAATCTTTGCCAGCCAGTTGTCAAACTTTAATGTATGTATTTTTATATCTAAAATTATGGTGATGTGTTACCATTTACATAACACTTTCACAGACAGCATTTCTTTCTTGTAAGATGAGTACAAACACTATTATTATTTACTCATCGATGAAGAAACTCAAATGACTTGCTCAGAGACCAGCCAAAGAGACTCAGCTTCAATTCTGTGCATCTTTCTGCCACAGAGCTTCAGTTTAGAGAATAAATTTCATCAACGGCAATTGTTTTCCATTTGAATTGTGGTGATGAATGGCATAGCCTCAAAGTACATGTCAAATTTTGTTATAGGTGTGTAAGAATTGTGAAAGAGAGCTGGGGAGATGTCTCAGCAGTTAAAGACACTTGCTGGCAAAGCCTACCAGCCCAGATTTGATTCTCCAGTGCTCAGGAAAAGCCAGATGCACAAAATTGCACATTCATCTGGAGTTTATTTGCAGTGGCAAGAGGCCCTGGCACACCCTTTGTCTGTCTGTCTGTTTCTCTCTCTCCTCTCTCTTTACTCTCACAAATAAATGCAAATATTTTTAAAGAGTTGTGAAATTGAGTAAAAATGAATAGACAATGTAGTAAAGTTGTACATTATAATAAAATATAATACTATAATAAAAGCACATTTCAGAAAACAGTTAAAACAAATTTTTTAGCTGTGAGGAAGAATTAATTTTTCAATGTAGATTGCATATAATTGGTAGAATGGATTTTTTTCTTCTATCAAAAATCCAAATGACCTGGTTTTAAGTTAAACACTAACGTGAATGTAACAAATTCAGTTATGAAATCCTCCCCAGTTTTTCTCTGGCTAATTCTTCTTTCAGTGAGAATCTATCTAAAGATGTGAAGAATTTCCAAAGTAGTAGTGATAGTCCATGCTGTGCAGAGAGCTAGGAGCTGGTTTAAAGGTCTGAAGTGAGTTTGCCAGTCACAAACATGGTGAAAGCAATTTGATTAGGAATAGTAGGCAATTGATTATCTTTGATGAAGTAAGTACTGAATTACTTGAGATACAGTCATCCATAGAAGAAAGTGCCTTAGAGAATAGAGGAAGAGCAAAATTCACTCAAAGGTAAGCTCCCTGTTAGACGTTGGGACTAGTAATGATGCCAGCTTCACTTGATGGTGAATCTTCTCATGCATGAGACAGAATAAATTGGAAAGGTTGTGGGTAAAGTTTGTGAAACAGTCTTGGTATTGAGTAGTTTGAACTTAATATAATAGAGTATAAGAGGAGACCTGAGTAGGAAGTCAATGATTCCAGCCTTATCCAAGGAAGTAGTTATGGAAAGCAGAGAGCAATGGTGAGAGATGCCGGAAATGACTCTGTCAGCCACAATGACTCAAAGATGTGGGAGTAGAGGAACTCGTTTTTAAAAATATTCCCACTTTAAACAGTGTTTCATGAAGAGTTCCCTGTTTTTCCCAAAATGATGAGGTATCAATGAGATATCCAAAGCTGTATTTTTATTTCTGTGACTAAAAAAAGAACCAAATTATTTTTTGAATATTTTCTCATATAGGACAGTAGTTTTAAATCCCCTGTTTAATCACCCTCACTCTCCCTCATCTGCACATTAAAATCCCATAATTGCAAATCAGGCCATTGTGGGCTCACACCTGTGCAGTCACCGTGGTCATCAGTCATACCAAATCTGAACAGGCGGCCTGAAGTCAAGCCCTAAAACTGTCTGGCCTAAATAGGGCCGAAAATGAATGACCAGAAAGAAAGCCATGTAACCTCTCAGGCAATATAGTAATGAAACAATGTGTTTAACTTTCTAATAAAGTGCTTCATTGTATTTGATGAAAAATCATCTCTTGGTCAAATTAAAAGTGTTTTCATAGCAATGCCTCATTCTATGTGGCATCTCTTCTAGGAAGAAGAAAGGTTGTAATTCTCACTTTATAAAAGAAGAAATCAAACTATCTAACGACTTTGCAATTCTCCCTCTTAAGTAGGTGGCAGTTTGAAGCTAAAGCCAGATTCTTAATGGTTCTAATGGCATCCCTTTCTCTGCTCTGAAGCCCAGTCTCTCCAGTGACTTAGCTTTACACTATGAGATGGCACATACCAGGTGGCTCGTATTTTTCTTTCATAACCTGTGAGACATTTTCATACAGCACCATCTAGAAATATCCTACCCAATCAGTTCTGTCTAAACAAGTGTATGTTTGCATACATCATCTTCTGCAACAGTTTTGGATATGACACATCCTGTAGACATTCACGTATGTTATAACGTGGGCAGTTGGCTGTCATGAACTTGTAGGCAATTTGAGCCTAGGATAACTGACCTCTACTCTGTTACGTTCAGAAATCTTTCTCACTCAGTAATGACAGTGCCATGGCATTCTTTATCACTTATTTGCTTGATGACTTGAAAAGTTGACCCAAGTAGGAAATATCATACATGTTTAAGCCAGTCTTACTAAGAACCACAAATAGTTCTCTTTCCTTTTCTAAAGAGCAAAATCACATTTGAACTCAAAAATAGATAACATTAACTACTCCAATTCATAAAACTACTCTTTCGGCCTGGCAGGGAATCTTGACAGTTTACTTTCTTTTTCCTATGAAATTCTGGAAGAGCAGAGGGAAGGATGAAGTGTGCTTGGGGAATGAAGGTTTCTCAACAGTGATTAAAGTTAAGTACAGCCTTCAAGTAAAGTGGCCTGTCACTTCCCTGCCTTTTACTTGTTCACTCAGAAATCTTCATTTCCACACTCATGGCATTATGGCTTTGTTGGGAATATCTTGATGGGATTGGCCCAAATTATAGGAGAATATAACCAAGTACAAGTTATAAATCCTGGGACAGCAGCCGTCTCTGTGTGTGGTATGCATGTTCATGTGAGGTACACACGTGTGTGCAAGTACACCTGGCCTGTGGGGTGCATATATAGGCCAGTAGTCTACAACAGGGGTCTTACTTTTTGAAACAGGGCCTCTTACTAACCGCTCACTGATTGGGCTAAACAAGCTAGCCACCAAACCCCAGGGATCCTCCTAGCCCTTCCTGTTTGGCACTAGGATTGCTTTCGTGCCCAACCCTTTAGATAGGGGTTGGGTATCTGAACTTGGTTCATCATCTTTACACAGCAAACACTTTACCCATCAAGCTATTTCCCCACTCTCCACCGCTTGTCTTCTGTATAATACTTTACAACTTTCAAACCATTTTACCTAGATGAGTTTATTAGCTATGTCCCAGAAAGCTATAAATTGGTTTTATTTCCTCATGATTTCAGAGTAATCTGATCACAGAGCACATAAACTAGCTTTTGTAAGTCATGATACTAGAAAGTGACAGGTGGAGCAATGAGGGCAAGTTCCTGCCTCTTTATTCCCTATACCAGGCACCCTCACAAACATACAGAAAATTTGATCAAGAATGAAGGTAAAATTAAAAAAACTTCACTAAATGGGAAGATTAAGGAAATGAGATGTAAGATGTACCCAAAAGCAAACCAATATGGTCAGTAAACATATGGATGCTTACCCTCACTAGCAATCTGGGAAATGCAAATTAAAACCATAGTCACACCAGTTAGATTTGCAGAAATTAAGTCTGGGATTACCAAGTATCATGTTAGAGAAGCAATGGAAGTTCCGACATACTACCTATGGGAATGGGAATCAGTCAAATCGGTCTGACCTATTTCTCTAACAAAGTTGAAAATGTGCATGGCTTATGGCCAACAATCCGGTGCCAAGGTATGTAGCTCAGAAAAACTTCCCATCTGTGCACAGACGCCTGGAAAAGCAGTTTAGAGCAGAGCAGTCTTTAAAGTGACCAACACCTTGTAAGAACCTCAGTGTCTATTAACACAACAATGGATAAATGTTCAGAACTGGTAATATATGTGCCTGGAGAGATTTATCAGTGGCTAAGGCCTTTGCCTACAAAGCCTAATGACGGGGGTTTGATTCCCCAGTACCCACATAAAGCCAGATGCACAAAGTGGCACCTGCATCTGGAGTTTGTTTGTAGTGGCTGAAGGCCTTGGTGCACCCATTGTCTCTCTCTCTTCTATATCTCTCTACTTGCAAAAAATAAAGACTTTAAAAAAAAAAGAAATAGTAATGTAGCCATGCCAATAGTATATATATATATACTATGTTACTGTGAAAAAATAATGAACTATAAATAAGGAAATTTAGAGGATATTAAAATGTATGTCATTTCCAAAAAGTTTAAAATACAAAACATATTTGGGCTAATCATGATTTAGTAATACTATTCAGAGATAGTATTTCATAGGTACCTATGTATGACATAAAATCTAAAGTGCATACTAATAGCACCTCAAAAATGAAAAAATAGTTATATTGGAAAGGACATTAAGGAAATACAAGTAGAAGAGGTGTCAAGGAATTTTTAACTAATGTGAGCAATTTCCTAATCAATAAATTAGATGGTAGTAAACAAGTATTTATTTTCAACCTTTGAAATTTGTGAACTATATGATACTCGTAGTTAGTGCTTGAAGAGTGATGAGTCGGGGGCTGGGGATGCAGCCTACCTAGCATGGGAGCCACCTTGATTCTGGTGTCCTGCAACCCAAAGGGGGAAACGGATAGACAGAGGGAATGGGAGAGAAAGAAAAAAATAGTCTAACTCTGAACTTTGTCTGGGATTCTGAGATGAACAGAAATAATTTAAAGTGATGCTAAAGCAGTTCTGTCTAAGGAGCAGAGAGGGGAAGGGCTCCTCCAACTCAGTTAAGTACAGGTTCAAGGTACCTTTAAGATGTCATGGAAGAATGAAGTTTCATCTTACCAATCACATAGGCCGTGACACTTTCTAGAAGCAGGTCTTAACCCTGGATCCCTTGACAAGTCCTATTTGGCTTTCTGTTTGCCTATATCTTTAGAACTCTGTTTGCTTGCATTTGTGAAAGGTGATTGTTAGGTGAATGAGGCTGAAAGCACTTCACTTAGAATTGGTTTATTCACCAAATTGTGTATTTATAAAAGAATTCATTGTATAGGTTATACCTGTGAATGCCAGAAAAGAATTTAACTTTTCAGTTGTGGTGTTTGCAAAGGTTTGCGAAATCTCCTACTGTAATGATATCCCTGGTCATATGTGTTACCCATTCCAGAAATACCTTGATAAGTGATGTCTGTTTAATTGTTCACCTGACAGTCTGTGAAAATATGCCTTTCTTTCCTTCATAAGTTCCTCAGAATATTCAGGCACAATTTTAACTTGCAAGTTCAATTTTTAAGTATTATGGATAAAATATAAATTATATTATGTTATATTATATATATTATATATAATGTATATTATATTATTTTATATTTATATTAAAATATAAATTAAGGATAAAATATCAATCCATCACAGAGCAGTTCTCCAACAATAATGCTGTTATTCCTATTACTTGAAAAATTTAAATAATCATCTCAAAAATATATATCATTTTTTATTTTTAGTAGGAAAAAATCATTTTAATGAGTATATTTTCTAATGAATAATTTGTATTTGGGGCATTTTAAAGAACACAAGTTAGCTTCCCACCAGAAGACTTCTACAATTCTATTGATACTTCGTTAGGGACAAAAGACAACATAATTACAGAAATAATAACTTTCCTAAGATAAGAACAACTTCGTGTTTGAATGTCCTGGTCCCAAATCTCCCCATCCTGTTTTAACAACGATGACATTGCACGTTTACCATGAGTCAGACACTGTACCAAGCACTCTCTCTTCATTATCACCACATTCTCATAACAATGTTACAAATGAGCAACTGAGCGACAAAAGTATGCAAATACCAGGGCTTGCCTTTTCACTAAAACTCATGACCCTTACTCCTCAGTAGTCAGAAAATTCTATGATGTGAGTTGCACTGAAACCAGAAATGAAGGTGAAAATGCAGAGAATGCATGTTCCTTCGGAGCACATGTTCCTCCAACCTTTTCCTTCAGAGCTTCTTTCCAGATATGAAGTTTCTGAGCTTCAAGAGTGACCAAATACACTTTCTTTTTAAAACAAGCGATCATTATATTTGTTGGCAGACCTGCTATAACCTTGAGTCACCTACAGTGAACTTAAGTATTATTCTAATTGATTTCTCACTGCTGACTGAGAAGACAGAGCCTCTTTCACTGGTCTCATAAATAATTCCATTTCTCTATGTCAATGTTAATTGAACTTTCCTCATGTTGTCAATCTCTTTTTTTTTCCTTTTCCTTGCAGGTGATGTCATTGTCTATATTAATGAAGTTTGTGTCCTTGGACACACTCATGCAGATGTTGTCAAACTTTTCCAGTCTGTTCCTATTGGTCAGAGTGTCAACCTGGTGTTGTGTCGTGGCTACCCTTTGCCCTTTGATCCCGAGGATCCTGCGAACAGCATGGTGCCGCCCCTCTCAATAATGGAAAGGCCTCCTCCAGTGATGGTCAATGGAAGACATAACTATGAAACATATTTGGAATACATCTCTCGGACCTCACAGTCAGTTCCAGACATTACAGATCGGCCTCCTCATTCTTTGCACTCCATGCCAGCTGACGGTCAGTTAGATGGCACGTATCCACCACCCGTCCATGACGACGATGTGTCTATGGCTTCATCTGGGGCCACCCAAGCTGAACTTATGACCTTAACCATTGTGAAAGGTGCCCAGGGCTTTGGCTTCACTATTGCTGACAGTCCCACGGGACAGCGGGTGAAACAAATACTTGACATTCAGGGATGCCCTGGGCTGTGTGAAGGCGACCTCATTGTTGAGATCAACCAGCAGAATGTACAAAACCTGAGCCATACAGAAGTAGTGGATATTCTTAAGGACTGCCCCATTGGAAGTGAGACTTCTCTGATTATCCATCGAGGAGGTAAGGCAAATGCTGGTATGGCAATACACCGTGTAGGGTAATGAGTAGAACGTTGTAAGAGTATAGCTCACGTGGTTTCTATAGGCTGGAATGAAATTGTACTTTTAAAAAAGAAAAATGAAAGAGACAGAAAGAAAAACATGGATTTAGGAAGCTGCATTTCTGAATTTTGAGAATATATCTTTATGTAATTTATATGAAATACAAGGAAGGTAATGTTTTTAGCCCTACCAGCATAGTGATATGGACGTGTAGGATAAAACTTGAATTCCCAGCTATGAAAATGTCCTATTGCAAAAGCTCAGCAGTCCATCAGCTGTAGAGAACTCAATCTAGTTGCCTGTTGATTGAAATAAGAAATCTGTTTTATTAATGGAGGCAGTGCTTTGAAGTGTATGTAGAATTCCAAGCCAGAAGGTGGAAACTGGTCAGCTCTTCCAAGCACAAATGTTCGGATAATGTCCATAATGACCACTGGGAGTTGTGTTACTATATAAAAGAAAAAAAAAACTCGTTCCAAAGTATGAATAGGGTTGTTCAGAATACTTCTTCCATACTGTGGAAAATTACCGCCCACTCCTATGGGTACTCGTGCCTGCCACAGCCAAGGAAGAATGTAAGGGAACAAGGCTAAGGTTGAAGTGTTCTGAGTGGGGTGTGGAACATTGCGAGGAGCTCTGAGTCCTAGGGGTTCTTCTTCCACAGCCCCTCTGTTTGAAAGGGGCAGCCCAGCCAGCATTCCTGCTTCACTTCTCTGCATCTGTGCCCTTGATCCTCAGTGGAATGGGGCCACAACAGAAGTGAACATTCCAGAACTGAGTATAAAGAATAACATGCAGGCAATGTCCTGATTTCCCCCACATACCAGTTTCAGGCCTGAGAACCTAAGAATCCATGACTCTGTGATTGTTACAGTGAGGTACCCTGACAGTAATGTTCTTAGTATTGGGTGACCCACAGCAGGTGCATGACACATTTACATATCTGCTGTGTCTAAAGTGACCGGGAAGCTTCAGCAGAGATGGGATAGAAGGAGCTGCACTGTGAGGCACTCATGCATGAAGAGCACATGTGTGACAGACATATGTGACTGCACATTCAGC